>OY992532.1:38734157-39040267 GCA_963921185.1 Dasysyrphus tricinctus | reverse complement strand
TATCAAAATATAAATGCTCTCACTAAAATACACATTAGTTTTTTCACCATGAGACAATGACGATGACACATACAGATAAAAGTAATATCTTCGTACCTACTTCCAAAAAAAGTATAGACAATGTGAAAGATAATTATGTATGTGTATATGTTTTTTTAATTTTGCACATACTCGTTCTCTTTTCATCAACTCCCACAAGAAGAGACGCATTCTCCTAACAAGATTAATAGGGCGTTTGTCATCCCATATTAACAATTAAAATGTTTCTATAAGAGGAAAATTATCTCCCATAAGTGGGCCATTTAACGCTTGTAACACTTTCATAAGAATGTTGGAGTAGTCTCCTAGAGTAAAACTAGCTCCCGAAATATAGTCTCATAAGCCGCTTGGAAGTTCTTATGAGAGGAAAATTGTTACTTGGGGGGTGCTCAGAACAAACTTGCTCAGATGATGTTCAGAACATTCTTGACATGCTCGGACTCTGTTCAGAGTTCTTTTCTGAATTAAAAAAGAAAAATGCCTTGTAGGAGTTGAGCCTAGCATCCACGTCTGTTACAGCTACAGCTTCAAATTCACTTTTCAACCCTGTAAGTGCTTCAAGCTACTCTCACAGCCAGTTAGTTTAAGGAACGTCTTTAAAAAAAATCAAAACTAATAATTCGTTGCACAATGCGTTATAATTACATACAACTATCGATTTTTATTTAACCATATCAATATACAATTTAATTAACATACATAATAACTACTTGTTTAAATTGGATTCTTTCCAGTCTTACATTTAGATGTTGCTTTTCCAGTATTATAGATTTTCTTATTAGATAAATTCGTTATGGCATAATTACACGTGAAAACAGTTTGTTTACTTTTCGTATGGATAAAAGCACATCCCACATGTGTATTTCGGTCAGCTATCATCACAGTAAAATGACCACATTTACTTTTTGCATTGTTATACTCTACTGTTCCATCTCGTGGACATACTGAATGCTCTTGAAACCATCGATCAATACCATTTTTGATATTAAATTCGAGATTCTTTGACGATATTGTATTTCCTGAAGTTGTTCGTCTTGCGATGTTTTGCCCTGAAAACTTGAAGGTACGTGTACTGCGACAAAGATCATGAGTACCTGTGCATGATTTGACATTCAATTTGGCCATAAATGCTAACTCATCACTCCATTGCATAGTCGCCATTCGATTTGCTGACGGGAAGTCTGGCACTTTTCCAATTGCCAGTTGGTTTCGGAATTTATTGTGTTTATCAACGATCATTTGTTTAATTTTTGGTGAAAATTCGACACTTTACTATTGGCAGCACATGATGGGGCGATTTGCTAAAAATAAAATAAAATAAAATAAAATAAAATAAAATAAAAAAAAATAAAATAAAATGAAATAAAATAAAATAAAATAAAATAAAATAAAATAAAATGAAATAAAATAAAATAAAATAAAATAAAATAAAATAAAATAAAATAAAATAAAATAAAATAAAATAAAATAAAATAAAATAAAATAAAATAAAATAAAATAAAATAAAATAAAATAAAATAAAATTAAATAAAATTAAATAAAATAAAATAAAATAAAATAAAATAAAAATAAAATATAATAAATAAAATAAAATAAAATAAAGTAAAATAAAATAAAATAAAATAAAATAAAATAAAATAAAATAAAATAAAATAAAATAAAATAAAATAAAATAAAATAAAATAAAATAAAATAAAATAAAATAAAATAAAATAAAATAAAATAAAATAAAATAAAATAAAATAAAATAAAATAAAATAAAATAAAATAAAATAAAATAAAATAAAATAAAATAAAATAAAATAAAATAAAATAAAATAAAATAAAATAAAATAAAATAAAATAAAATAAAATAAAATAAAATTAAATAAAATAAGATAAGATAAGTACTAAAAGTACTTGAGAGTACTAGGACGCCATATGGCCCTAGGCTCAATGATAGGAAAATCCCTATGCACACCTCCGCGTGGTAGAGGGCGGGTAACGCTAACGTGCAGGGGGGACCGAATGGATGCCGGGATAAGCAGACAACCCAGCTATGCTGGTCAGGGCACAAACTTGTCCTCGGGATGGTTAAAAGCCCCCTTAAGGCGGATGAACTGCAGGTGGCGGTCAACGGCATGATAGTCTGGTGGCGGAGGAGCTTTTTTTGGTAAAAGGCCAACGGCAGCAGGTAGCGTCTGTAACCCATATTGGGCGGCTACAAAAGGCGTCTGTTTTCCCATAGTGGGCGGCCTCGAGCAGTTTATGTGTTTGACCATACAAAAGGCGGGTGTGCCTGTCAAATCTGAGCTTATGTATGTTATTAATCATATCTCGGAAAACACCATGGTGGAAGGATATATGCAAATACATGAATTATGACAACAAATGGAAATGAGTCCCCAAGAGGTAATCTTTTTATAGAAAATCCTTCTGTAGCTTCGGCTGCAGTAAACCGCACATCGGATTTGGGGGGTGCGGCATCCTTCATGTACGAGCGTCAATCAAGACGCCATAATAATAAATGAATCGTTGACAAATAGAAGAAGTCTTTCAAGAAGCGCAAATGTTACTTTTGGCTACCGCATACGTACGAAAATCGGAGCATGGAACGTTCGATCCTTGTACAGCGATGGTAGATACGAGCAGGTTGAGCGTGAAATGCTTCGCCTAAAGATCAGTATCCTGGGCATAAGCGAAACTAAGTGGAGAGGAAGAGCTGAATACAGATCAGACACTGGACAGACGAGAATGCTGTATTCCGGGGAAGATGAAAGAGAGGGTGGCCAAAGACTGCATGGTGTCGGAATTATGTTTGAACGAAGAAGCGAGGCGTAGTTTGATCTCATGGGCGCCCATTTCTGCGAGATTAATGACAGCAAGGTTTCGTTCAAAAATTCGTAACGTCACAATTATTCAGTGCTACGCCCCCACAAATGAAGCGACCGAGGAAGACAAAACCGCGTTCTACACTCATCTGAACTCGGTTTACAGTAGTGTTCCGAGAGCCGACATCATAGTCGTTATGGGAGACCTTAATGCCCAAGTCGGTTCAGACAATTACGGACTGGAACGCGTGATGGGAAGAAATGGCGTGGGGTCACTGAATGAAAATGGTGACTTGCTTGTCGACTTTTGTAACGCGAATCGTCTTGTGATAGGTGGGACTGTATTTAAGCATAAGACGTGCAACAAAATTACCTGGGTGCATCCGGATGGTCAAACCGAAAACCAAATTGATCATATCATGATTCAGCAGCGATGGAGGAAGTCTATGTGTGATGTCCGGAGTATAAGAAATGCCGATGTGGGAAGCGACCACCATTTGGTTCTGATGAGTCTCAAACTACGAACCGCTGCCGTACAAAAACCAGCGCAGGATGCAGCAAGGAGCACAAAATTCATTACTAATGCTTTAAATGACCCCAACATATGTCGAAACTATGTCACCACCCTTAACGACAGAACCTCGTCATTAAATGGAATCCAGAATTCAACAATTGATGAGATGTGGGGTGAAATTAAAAGTGTTTTTATGGAGGCTGGATCCGAAACTGTACCCAAGCGAACGAGACGAAGAGACTCTTGGATATCCCAAGACACCTGGGATAAGATCGAACTTCGCAAATCGTTGAAAATCCAAATAAATGCCGAAGCTGATGTTCAACGAAAGGCTGACTTGCGAAGAGAGTACCGCATTGCACATAAGATGGTCTACCGCTGTGTGAGACGTGACAAGAGGGTGAAGTTGGATGGACTCGCAGATAATGCGGAAAGCGCTGCCAGAAGAGGAGATATCCGGGAATTGTACCAAATAGCCAAAGATGTTATCGGGAAAAAAAGCAACACCAATCATCCTGTAATGGATGTGGATGGCACACTTTTGGTATCAATTGAGGATCAGCTTCGTAGATGGAAGGACCATTTTTGTGCCCTGCTAAATGAGGATTCAGTTGAGCAGAGTGCTGAAGTGCCCCAACTAAACGAGATGCGCAGGTCCTATAGGGGTATTGACATCGAACCCCCGTCAGAATCGGAAATTCGTACATCAATAAATCTCCTCAAAAACAACAAGGCAGCTGGACTGGACGGAATACCAGCTGAATTCCTGAAAGCCGATCCCGTAGCAGCGGCTAGTATTTTACATCCGCTGATACAAAACATTTGGGAAAACGAAAGCTATCCCAGGGACTGGAAGGATGGTGTGATTGTTAAGTTGCCAAAGAAAGGTGACTTAAAGAATTGCAACAATTGGCGTGGTATCACCGTTTTGTCCGTTTTTCCCAAAACTAATGGCAACAATCATACTCGAGCGAATAAAGGATAGAATCGAGTCTACACTCAAGAGGCATCAAGCTGGCTTCCGCAGTGGTCGATCGTGTGTCGACCATATCAACACCCTGCGTATCGTCCTCGAGCAGTCGATGGAATATCAATCACCGCTTTACCTCATGTTCGTGGATTTTGAAAAGGCCTTTGATCGAGTTAACCGAGAATGTATATGGAGATCGTTGCTTGGTAGAGGAATTCCACCAAAAAATGTTGCCATTATTAAAGAGTCCTACAACAACGCGAGGTGTTTTGTTTTGCACAATGGGCAGCTATCCGACTCCTTCGTAGTGCAACAGGGTGTGAGACAAGGGGATGTTCTATCGCCAATTCTCTTCCTGCTGGCGATGGACGACGTATTGACGGCCAGTGTAGGTACAGCTGAGCGACAGGGCATTCAATGGAGACCGTTCGAAAGGCTCAGTCATTTAGACTATGCCGATGACATATGTCTACTGGCAAATAACATCAGTGGGCTGAACGGGATGTGCCAAACACTGCAAGTGAAGGGAGAGTCGAGTGGTCTAAGAATAAACAGCAAAAAGACAAAAATAATGCTCACAGGCCGCTCCACACAGCAGCGTATTATTCTACAGGAGACGCCAGTTGAAGTAGTCGAACAGTTCAACTACCTTGGCAGTATTGTCTCTGCAAACGGTGGTACGGATCTGGACGTTAAAAGTAGAATAAATAAAGCTCGTGCTGCCTTCGGTACTCTGTCCCCAATCTGGAAATCAAGTCAAATCTCCTTACGCACTAAGTTGAGATTCTTCGAATCCAATGTCAAATCCGTGCTGTTATATGCTTGTGAAACCTGGAAAGTCACGTCTATCATTTCGAAGAAATTGCAGGCTTTTGTGAATCGCTGTCTTCACCACATCCTAAAGATTCGATGGCCACAAATAATATCAAATGAGGAATTGTGGCGCAGGACAAGTCAAGAGCGGCTGGACGTCGACATAAGAAAGCGTAAATGGCGTTGGATTGGTCACACACTGAGGAAACCAAACGATGAAATTGCAAAGCAGTCCTTTGAATGGAATCCTCAGGGTGCACGGCGGGTTGGAAGACCAAGAACAACATGGAAATCAACTGTCTTAGCGGAAGCGGAATCCCAGAGAAAGACGTGGCCACAGCTAAAGTACCTTGCAGCAGACCGTGAAGGATGGAGACGTTTTGTTGACGCCCTATGCCCCAGCCGGGGTTACAGGACACGATGATGATGATAAAGACTTAGCTTTGCTGTTAGTAACAGAATACAATATCTGCAATCTGCTGAACTTCGAATATGCCTACTTCTATTAATATTACTAATTCTTTCGATGCAATTTATCATCATGTTTTAACATAATTAGCTTTATTTCGCGAATAACAGCTCTGAAGTTTTATTTAAGTTCATCAACTATTGGTGCAGTATTTTCATAGACTTAATCTTTGACATAACTTTAAAGAAATAAAATGCACGACTGGGTCGCACGTACTTGCTGTTATGTTCAAGACACTGCGAGTTTAAGAAAATTGTATATACAAACATGGAAATTATGAGAGAAAAATGTAGAGAAGCATGAAATACGACATTTAAATTAGCTAAAACAACTCTTTTGACAGTTTGAGGTGAAAAAAGAGTACGCCATTTTAATTCATGATGGAATATGATTGTATGGAAAAAAAATTTAAAATCGTTGGAGCGGTTTTTTTTTTAAATTAATTTTTTATATATAAAATTCTTAAAACATTTTTAAGAAAAAATTTTGGTATGCAGATTTAAGCTATATATTTATGTGTATATAAAAACTAAATTTGAAAAAAAATTGTCAACCCGTTTTTGATATATCGAATTTTCAAAAAAAAAGTTTGAAACTTTTTTTAAAAATCCAAAAACTTTTTTTTTGAAAATTTTGATATGCAATATTATTTGATTTTATCTGAAATTTGTATATAAAAAAATCATTTAAATCCGTTCAGCCGATAGCGAGAAAATTCAAAATAAAAAAATACGTTCTATGACAGGTACTATTAATAGTTGCAAAATGTAAAATTTTATAATTTTTGGTAGTAGATCGTACTAATTTTAGTATATACAAAAAGTTTAATCAAAATCGTAGGAGTCATTTTTAAGCAAAAAAATATTTTCCTTTGCGGTTTTTTAACTTTTGTATGAAAGGTACCGTTATTTTTTCATAAATGTAAAATTTTTTCTAAAAATATTTTGGAAAGTACTAAAAAAGTCTTAAATATCGAGTTTCAAACAAATCGATCATGTCGTTTTCGAAATATTCGATTTTCAAAAAAAAAAATTTGAAACATTTTTTAAAAATCCAATAAACATTTTTTCAAAAATTTTGGTACACAAAACTATTTATATTTTTTGGAAGCTTCTGTGTAAAAAAATAATTGAAATCGGTCGTACCGTTTTGAAGTAAATCAAAAATCAAAAAAATGGTTCTTTGGGAGGTACCATTAATAACCATTTTTGAAAAATGGTTTTCCACCCAAAGAAAGCCTTTACTAAAATAAATTTATTGAATTTTTTTTAAGAAAAGTTGTCGAGCCGTTTTTGAGAAAAATACGATTATGTAAATTTGCCAAAAAAAAATGTATGACAGGTACCGTTATTTTTGGTTCTAAAAAAAAAATGAAAAAAACGTGTCGGCAAAATCACCAAAAACCACTAAGTACCCAGTTTGAAGAAAATCGATTGAGCCGTTTAGGCTGTAGACGAACAGACAGACAGACAGACAGACAGACAGACAGACAGACAGAATTTTGCCACCCACTTTTTTGGTGTTCTCTATCATCGTAATATCATGTTTGATTGTTATCTCAAAATTTTTTTTTTGCACGAATCCAAAACTTGCCTTATAGTACCTATAATCGCAAGTAAAAATGTAATGATGTTTATTAGCACTTCCTATACGTTAATTGAATCTCTATTTAGAGAGATCACTTGTTCAGGAAATGCACTACAGCTGGGTGGGACAGCCGGCACTTGATGACGACAGAGTGCCATCACAATGACAGCTTAATGCTGACAGTAAAATAATGGCTTATAAGAACTAAAATTTGAACCTCTTTTTGGAAGACACTTTAAACTATAATAAGATTCTAGATTAAGAAATACTAAAATTATGGTTTTGTCACAAATCTTACCTGATTATTATCACACGCAATATGAGCTTTTCCCTTACATAAATCTGAATTGCAATATTTATTTAGATTTGCTCCAAAAATAACAACAATATTTAAGAACAACAAAAAGCTTAACCGATGTATAACCATTTTAAAGCAGTATTGTTTATAGAAACACAAATGTTCACACTGTTTAATCTTTTTTAATAGAAAACTGCTGCTGGTACTGATGCTGGTGCAACCTTGCAAGAAATAATATCAACAAGACACAAAGACTTGATATCTTATACTTGATATGTTCGTCTATGAATGAGATATTATTTGAAAACTTCCCATCTTCTTAAGAAAATCCAGACCAGATCTATAGTGTAAAAATAAATATTGAATATTTTATACATGCAATTATCCAGTCCGTATTTTTCTTATAGTAAAAGAGAACAAGTTTTTCTTACTTCGCATTTTTTTCTTCTATGTCAGATATCTCCACATAGAGAGTGAAATGCACATATTCTTTGAAAATTTATGACTGGGAACATTGCATTCAATTTATTTTGTCAGCTTGCATGCCAGTAGTAATTTTCAGCTGATGTAAAAATTAATCAGTAACTACATAAATTAATGTTTTGAGATTGTAAACATTGTTTTTGTTGAAATGTTTAAACTAATAAAATTCAAGTGACATAAAAATTTGTCTTTGGGTTAAATTTAAAATAGTATGTTTATTTACTACATAAGAACCATTTATATTAAATTAATTAATTTTTTGATCATTACATTTTTTTTTTTCTTTTTAGATTAAGATATACACAATTGACATTTATCTAAGCTTATAATAAAAACACAACAACTCATCATCATCAACATCTCGTAATCTGTCACCTATATTAGCTTTGGGGTTCAGATATCTTTTGCTGGATAGAATTTCCTCCTGTTGTAATAGCTGTACCTCTGGGTTGGGATTGGGATGTCCTTCCAGATATACTGTTCAATGGGAATCACACCTGCTGTCTCGTATATAGAGCATCTTGCTCTTATTGTCTCGTAGTCGGATGCTAATGTTTCGGCATCTATGTGCAATTTTTCTTTTTGCTCTCATTCTTGTTTCTGGTGGCCGGAAGCAGATGTTCCATTTTGCTGGCGTTGTTCTTCAAATCCCATTTTAGGCAGTAGATCCAAAGGTTAGTTAGTGGTCTTGTCAAAAAAAATTTTAATAATACATAGTTACCAAATGTTGTGGGAAACCGAGTTCTATCAACTTGAAAATGACTATTTTAATACATAAGCTGTCGGAGGCCTTTTTTATGTCTATGAAGCATGCCACTGTTGTTTATTCCTACTTGTTAAGTTCCACGGTGATGAGGTCTCTGTGTAGTCGCAGTAGAGGATGTATGGAAGTTTGATATTATATTTCTTTCTTGGTAGAAATTGTTTACCTTTTTCAGTATAAATGAATCCAAGACTTTGCTTATGCAGCAAAGTGAAAATATTGACCTCTTTCCTTCCACGTTCTGCCTGCTGGTCTTCTTTGCACCAGAACAATTTTTGTATGCTTTGGGAAAGCACCTGTTGCTAAAACAGTTGTTGAAGATGACCGTCAACAGGAAGATAGCAATATTAGACAACTTTTTCAGTACAAAGTTCGAGATGCCATCAGGCCCTGTTGATTTCTTAAAATTGCTTGCATTGATGGTGGCACCTTCTTCCTCTGGATCAGTAAAAACATCGTCAAAGTTTGGATGGTGAGCGGGATTCTCTTCATTGAATGTGGTGGTTGTTGTTGGGATGTCTTCTTGTTGCACTCTTGCTTCGACTTCTACCAAGAATTCTGGGAGGTGAACTGGCGGACGATCTTTCCTGGTTGGAAAATGCTTCTGCCTTCTGTGCTGCAGTGGATGCCGTATTCTGTCCGTAGTTGATAGTTTCCGGGATAGTTTTCCTTTGTCCAACGATGGAGTTTATGTTTTTGAAGCAATTTGGCCCAGGTTTGATTTCTTCATGTCTCCTCTGTAGTTGAAAGTCCTGAAAAAGTTTAACCGCCTGGTCAAACATAACTTGGCTGCACTTTAATTGAGAACAGCATCTTTTTTTATACTCTTCGTTCTGGCTGTGGACCTTTGGGACCTCATATGAGGGAAATTTGATAAAAAAAAATCCCATCTAATTGGTCAGTAATTGCTCAGAAAAGGTCAACTGGTCCAAGAAACTGGCCAGCCCTAGATAACTTTTAATCAAGGCTTAAACTTTGTCAAGGTCGCTCAAGGTTACGCGCGATATTTGGCACCTCATTTAAGGGAAATTTGCCAAAATTTTATATTATCCGAAAGATTTCTAGATCGTGATAAAAGGTCAACTATATTCAGTAATTGGTCAGCCATAGATTTTTTTCTATGAATTTTTGAAGTTCGTTTCTAGGTCACAAAAAAAAAACTTTTGGCACCTCATTTGGGTCATTTTAAAAAATAAAGTATTCCATTTGAAAGGCCTCTTCACGGTTGTAAAAGGTCAGCTATTTTCAGTAATTGATCAGTCATAGACTTTTTTTATGAATATTTAATGAATTTCAAAAAAAATTCAAGGTCAAAACGATTTTTGGCACCTAATTTTAGGGAAATTTGCCACAAAAGTGTACCATCTGAAAGATCTCTAGATCTATATAAAAGGTCAGCTTGTTTTAGTAATTGGTCAGGTAGGAATTTTTTTTTAATGAATTTTTAAAAATTTCAAGGTCATAGCGATTTTTGGCACCTCATTTATAGGAATTTGCAAAAATTTAATACCATCAGAAAGGTCCTGAGAATTATATAAAAAAGCCAGCTAGTTTTAGTAATTGTTCAACCATAGGTTTTTTTTAATGAATTTTTAAATTATTGTTCAAGATTACGCGTGATTTTTGGCAACTCATTAATTGGAAATTTATAAAAATTTAATACCACCTGAAAGGCCCTAAGATCTGTATAAAAGGTCAGCTAGTTTCAGTAATTGGTCTGCTATGGATTCTTTTATACGATTTTTTCAAAGTTTTTTTTTCTAGGGCATGAACGGTTCGTGACCTTGAAAAAAAAAAATACTTTACGTAAGGTGTTTACTAAGAAGTTCGCGGGCTAACTGGAACTGTAGACGCCTCCTTTATGAGGCCACAAGAGCGAGTACTCGCTAGCGCTAGTGAGTTGGGTTCATACTTTAACTGTCAAATCACTCGCCGCTCTACACTTCTTCTTTTCCACATGGCTTCGAAAAAGGCAAGCCAGCTGACTAGCGAGTAGGAAAAGTTTCGATGTATTTATAACTCGCTAGCAATTACTCGCTCGTGTGGTCTCAGGGCAGGGAACGAGATTTGTCTACCAGCTTGATGATGGCCTTTAGTTTCCACAGTAACAAAGCCTAAGTGAGCAAAATTTTGAGTGATATAAAACAATAAATTTAATTTCGCAAATTTTGTTTACATTTTAAAATACAAAACGGTGATCTTAGGGCCACGATAACGCTGCCAGAGAGGTTGATGGCATATTTTTTGGCAAATACAAAACAAATAAGTCAACAAAATTTATAGCGGTATAGTACACTTTGCGAAAATCATTGACCAACTCTCGGTCTATTATATTCGTTGGTGTGATATACTCTCTAAAATGATAATAATTATTATCAGCGTTTTAAATATACAGTTGATTATCAATAATAGAATATTCACTGATTATAACAAAATATTCCCACAAACTCTAACCTTTTGGTCTTATTAAAAGAACGATTTATAATTTACCTATATTTACATCATAAGTAGCATCATTTTCTGGATAAGTTTAAATTGCCGCATGTTTTATCATGCATTTAATTAATCACTCTTTATTCAAATAAATTAAACGTGTATAAATAATAATAAGCAAATATCTAACTACTCCTATCTATCGACCAACAACTAGTCGACGACGAAGTGCCAAAAGCCAATCGTAGCATTTGCAAGGGCGGCTTCAGTATTTAAATCAGGGAAGGGGGGGGGGGAGGGGAGGAGTGGCTACGCTGCTTAAAAAATCAATTAAAGTATCAAGTTGATAAATTAATTAAGTTACTGACTAATTATTACATTTGAAATTCAAAACATACATCTGCGCAGATACATAAGGGTGGTTGTAAAAAAGACATCTCTATCAAAATTCTTGAAGTAATTTTTGAAAAAAATTGAAAAAAAAAACAAATTTTTTGAAAGGCAGCTCCCATTCGAGATGAGCTGAAACAAAAATCCGAATTTCCTATGCTGTATCGAATTGTAAGTAAGTTGGTTAACCCGTTTATAGGCTGTATAGCTTGCTGTACAGTGGACGTACAGATGCACGGAAAGACGCACAGACTCTTATGGGCTTCTCCGTCAGAGTGATGTTTGATTTGATTCAAACCTCAAAACCAGTACATTCCTATAGTTGCTCATTTGTTTTTTGAAAAATTAGAAAAATTGTCAATTTTAAAGCTACAACTCCAACCTTAATAGGAAATATATAGAAACATTTTCCAAACAAACTTTTTTCTTACATAATTGTTCACAGAAAAAATATATCGTCGTCATTCAACGGAAACTCTCTAACTCTCTAAAGCCCATATTTTTCTAAAATACGACACATATATTGCATAAAATATCTCTTGTAAGTACATCATATTTAACCATTAGTACGAATTTCGAAGTCTTGGGTTTTTCTATTTCTAAAAATTCTGAAATTCGTTGGATTCGCTTGCTCAAGGTAAATTATTGAGCACTTTAGAAATACAAAATGACTTATTGAAAGACTCCCTAGACAAAAAACAATATAATAATATGCCCCTCCTCATGTATCCACCCATGCGCAGTTGCGAATCTCTTAAAAACACTATTTTAATAATTCGCGCTTCTCAGTATCAGCTCGCAGTCAGTTCTAATCGGAAGTACATAGGTACATAGTTTTGTATATTTTTGTGATTGTTGTAAATAGAAAATGTTTGCCTCTGAATTGTTACTTCTTTTTATCGCAATATCAGGTGGCATTGCTTTTGCTAAAGTCTCTGAATACAACACCGATGAACTATACTGTGATCCAGATCTGTGTAGGCTTTATAATGGAACACATTATGTGCTGTACGATCATATTGGATGTGATAATAATGGATCAGTGAGTTCAGCGTGTGGTGATTCCCCCAAAATGGTGGATATGAATCAGCGGCGAATTAATCTAATCCTTGACCTACATAATGCGGCGCGAAATCGAATAGCAATTGGCAAATTGCCAGGTTACAAACCAGCAGCTGCTATGCCTGTTATCAAATGGGATAATGAGCTTGAATTTTTGGCTAGCTTGAATGTTCGTACGTGTCGATTTAAACATGATACTTGTCGGAATACAGATCGTTTTTCGCTAAGCGGACAAAATATTGGTTATATTTGGCAAACGCGTCCAATTCGTTCTGTATCGCGACGAATTAAATTCATAGTTGGTAAATGGTTCTTTGAGTTCCCCGATGCTGGTCAGGAGTTTATTGAGTCCTACAAAAATCATCCAAAGGGGTAAGTTAAAGAAAGAAAGCAAGTTGTTTGAAGAATTCAATCCTAGACTAATTGCTCATATTTGAGGCTATAACGGCCGATTTACTCACAGAGTCCTAACGTTAGTACCGGTATTAGTCCTAAAGTTAGTACTCAAATCAGTATTTCTCACTTCTTCAAACACACAAGTATGAATAAATGAGAGATACTGATTTGAGTATCAACTTTAGGACTAGTACCGGTATTAACGTAAGTACTCTGTGAAGAAATTGGCTGTAAGCGCAATAAGTTTCAAAATAAAAAAAGATATTTGTTTTATGTTTTAAGTTGGCCTAGGTACAAATCTTTATAAATAGGATAAAGCAAACTTGTGTAACCCTTAAAATCAATATTGTGGTAGTTTCACTTTTATTAAAATATAATGTATGTGTGCTTATGATAGCAAAGAGAGGGCTAAGATGAGAGTTTTTTTTTTGTTTCAAATAATTTTTCTATGGAGTTTTCTACTTTATAGAATTAAAATTATCCCGTTATACCCGTTACCCAGTTGAATTTGCCAACTTAATTAAGAGTATCCTTATATCGGACAGATTCTCATGACCACATATCCAGGATTCAAATTCCATATATTTTAAGTGGACACTCCCTTGATCGGACGTGGACTATCAAACAAAAGTGAAACGACAAATTGCCAAATGAATTTTGCGAAATGGTTGAAAATAATTTCAAATAGAAGCGAAAGGTAAAAACGCCAAATATGGATTGCAAAATGATTTAAAAACATTATGAATAAAAAAGAAAACGTAAATTTCCAATAAAAAATTGCGAATTAAAAAAAATATTTAACGACTAAGGCGAAAAAATAAAATGCCAAATGAATTTTGCCAAACAATGGTGACAATATTTAAAACTAACTTTAAATCACTCTTATCATGAGACTCAGAATCGGCTATTTTTCAATTTTAAACGACATAAGGTAAACTTTAACACTAAAGCACTCTTCCAACTTTAAAAGTAGCAAAACCCTTCTTTATCTCATAAAAAGTATACTTTATCCATAGAGAAAGGTTATTTCACGAAAAAGAATAACCTAAAGGAAAATGTTTTCAAAAGTTTTTTTTCAAGACTTTTATAGATTCTGGACTTTATAATAAGCAAAAACATATGAAATGAGGATGAATCCAATTAAGTTTCTTCATTTCTGCATTATTGTGGCGATGAATATATTATGTACACTGTACCTACAACTCAACGCAATAGCACCAATTCCCGATTGAGTGGAACAACGAATATTTTTTTTTGAAATCAAAGATTTAAATTCTGTCTCCTTTGAGAATGAAGTATAATTATTATCTAAACAATAACAATCTAAATTTATATGGCACTTTCACTACATATTTCAATCCAAAAATTAATTCTATTTGTTATGGTGAATGCAAAATAATTTATTTTTGAAATAATACAAATTAAGTTCACTATGGCGAATGAGGAATATTTTGTTAGAATACGAAGATGTTAAGAAATATTTTAAAAGGCACTGTGAGGTATTTGGAATATTTTATATTTCGAATTTATAATATCGATTACGATCACTGTGGCGTATGTGGAACATTTTTTTGTACTAAAGAGTAATAATATAATAAGAAATGCTGTTACTGGTACCTACTTTCCGACGACTGTATTAAACCAAATGCATATTGAAAATAACATTACAAATTATTTTAGTCGAAGAACACGTTTTATTTATGTATATTGAGTTATTTTAAGTCGATTAGTATAACGAAAGTATTTATTCTTTAATTCCGCACATTGAAAATATACTTTTTATTTATTTCGGCGAACAAAAATACATACTTGCAACTCTTTTAGTGTAACTTTACGCAAATGACTTTACTTTTTTTGTCGTTGGCTCTCAGTCTACTATATCAATTTTAAATTTGCTCGTAAGATATTATATATTATTATCTATACGATACCCTAAGGCCTAAGCTATTAGTTATTTAGTTTTTCAAAAATGTAACATTCCACATTTACTCGTGCACTAAGTTTCACTATTGAATTTCTGTAAATTTAAATCCATTAAGTAACCTCAAAAATCAAAAATTTTCAATTTATAGGTTTTGGAGATTGTTTTTGTTAGTAGGTATTTAGTCCATATCTTAATTTTGAAGTGACCAATCTGCTTGCAAAAGGTCTTACATTAAACAATTTTGAGTTTCCAGTAAACACCCATTCTCATTTATCTCTTAAGTTCAATTAGCTGGGATTTTTAGAAAATGAAACGAAAAAGAGGTAATTACTATCGAAATCTACGGTAATGTTCAGCTTTGGCTATGATCGTTTTTCATATTTTTTGGATTTAACAATTTCATTTCTTTAGTTTGAGCAATGGTTTGAGTTTTCTAGATTACTTTCATTTAAATGTTAAGAGTACTATCTTGAGGAAATATAAGTGCTTACAAATCATAAAGATTTGGATTATTTTCGGTATTTTTGCAATATTCTTGAGTTTGAACTGGAAGTGTTTTCAAAAGCACATTAAACACTTTTTACAATACTCGGACATTTCTTCGAATAACATAACAGTAGTATTATAGAATTTGTATTATAAGAAACCTTTCTTGTAGACTGACCCCAGGCAAAAATGCTCCCAGCTTCTAAAATATTGTGGGATAGTTCACAGTGGTTTTTAGTCAAAAAATATCATGTGAGTTGAACTGAACTTAGTTACAAAATCCGTTTGACAACGGCCCTCACTATGGTACTGATGAGTCCAAGTAATATCGCCGGGCACCAATTTGTAGGACTAAAGGTCATCAAAAGCTATTTAAAATAAATAATAATTCAACAAGTCCAATCCTCAATGTTTTAATGAACATATTCGTATTTAAATCAAACTCAAACACATATGATTTGGCATGGAAGCGATTTCTATTTAATTTTAATAGAATCGTATTAATTCATCGTTGAAACGATTTGAACATGATTTTGTTCAAATTTACTATGCTTTATATTTAACATAAGGCTATTTCTGTTTGTTTTAATTAACTTCATATGACGTTGGTTTCAAATAGAATCATATTAATTTTTTTGAATATTTCCGTGTTTGGGTTGAATATGTTGTCTGTTTAAAACAAATGATTTCTATGTTAGTTTTTCCAAATAGATTATCTCTAGATCTTTTAAATTAAATATAAATGTATTCTAGCCCTGTTTTTTAGTGCATTTTTATATTCGCTTAGAAAAAACTTCCATGTTAATTACAACAACAAACTGGTATAATTCCGTATTGTTGTTGTATTTAACATGCTACTTTTTTCTAAGCGAAGATAAAAGTGCACTAAAAAACAGGGCTTCTATTTGTAATGATGGGAGCTTTTTATATGGCTATAATACATGCTACATACA
The DNA here is from genome assembly GCA_963921185.1 of Dasysyrphus tricinctus. Lineage (NCBI taxonomy): Eukaryota > Metazoa > Arthropoda > Insecta > Diptera > Syrphidae > Dasysyrphus > Dasysyrphus tricinctus. The sequence continues at coordinate 39,023,877 of OY992532.1, read as the reverse complement.
TACATACACATATCGTGTCGGTTCTCACTCACTTACTAAATCAGATTGAAACATACTTTTTCATGCTAAAAAGTCATATTTCGCAAATTTTTAAATTAAGTTCCTGGGCATAGCTTTCAATGTCTTTATAAAAACTGGGCAAAATTATACTGTTTGGATTAAAAACATGCGTTTCATTCAAATTTTCTTGAACATTTTGTTCCGCACTTAGTGAGTTTTACCTTTGAACCGACGCACCGACGATACTACGGTGGTGGCACTAATTTTATAACTATTTGAATATCTTTCATGACCGGTGGTTGCGATGGATTCATTTGCAATTTTTTAAGCCTCCAAGTGCCTTTAAGAATCATTACACAGTTACAGTTATGTTTTGTATTCCAACATTTTTAAAAAATCAGCTTTGAAAAAAAAATTATCAATTTTTTTTCAAAAATATTGACTTTAAAATTTAATTTCTCAAAAAGTTTTCGTTAAAACAACTTGATTTAAAAAACAAACAAAAGAATGAAATACTAACTTTCAAATAAAACTACTATTGTGGACGTACCATACACGGCTCACGAGATATTTAATAAAATGCGTTTTCCAAGATGGCGGCGGAGGCTCGCAGCACCCCCGTCTTTTTAACTTGCATTTACATCCTGGGGACACCCTTGAACATATTGCACCAAGAAAATTAGTTCAGAAGCAAATTGCTGAAAAAATTACCCGCATCTTTGTCTGTATTTCCGGTTTTCTATACAAAAATATCTGTTTTTTGAATGAGAGCCACACATTTAAGATTACGTATCTTCTAAACGAATGGAGATCCCACTCTACAACTTGGCTAGTAATTTCTGTGGTGTATACGCCATATTTTGAAAATTAAAAAAAAAATTTAAAAAGTGACTAAGTTTCTTAAAATTTGATTTGAACTGTTAACTTCCGGTTTTATATCCTAAAAAAGAATCGATTTCCGGTTAAGATTTCACTACCGAAAAGAACATCTAATTTACCATATATCTCAATATAGAAATATTTTGTCTGTTCCTTCATTTAAATAATAAACATTTTTTTTAAAAACCTTATGCCATAGCTTACCAAAACTTTACAAGTCCATAACTTCAGCACCAGACCTCAAAACTTAAAATCCTTCAATATGTACGTTCAGTACCTATATAATCAAGTATAAATATCTCAAAGATGAACAAACTTCAAGACCCACCACTTTTTTCGTTGTCCGGTTCACGTGAAATGCCCCATATGTATGTACTTATGTGTGCATTAAGTGTTATAAAAGTTAAAGAGGTAATTAAAACTCTCTTGAATCCTTGCATGTAATTGAGAAAAAGCAAATCTTGCACTTCCAGTTTTATTATCTACAAAAATCTTGCTTTGAAAACTCTATATTAAAATACCACGCAAAAAAAATCGATTCAAAGCAGTGTTTTTAAATGCGTAAAAATAACCAGATAATAAGCTGTACTATCTTGCAAGATAAAGATTGAATAAGATGCTTCAATTAGAAGGTATTAATAATATAAAATTATATATTCTACTGAAATGAATCAGGCAAGTAGAATAAGTAAACGTACATATATAGCACTATTTAACAATTGAACCTGTTGAACTGTTGATTCAAAATAGATTTTAACAACCATTAGGCGAAAGTTTTAGCTACCATTGAAAACCATAATTGAAAATTTGAATTTTTATTATTAAGACGTTATTATTTTTACACAAATATACATAAATAAATAATAGTCAAGTCAAGTCTAGCAAAAAAAGAACATAAACAGCTAAACATAAATTGGGTGGCACAACAGCTCATGGAGAACCAGGGCCTAGTGACTTACAACTCACAACCATTCCATTGTGCGTGTTTGTTGGCAGGAATGGAGGGGACCTACAGTTTTTTGCCGAGTCCGAACGGCTAAATGAGAAGCACTTTTTCATGACAAGTATACTCTTGGAGGATTTGTCAGTTCCTCGCAAGAGGCAGTACCTCGAATAAAACATTTCTGTTTTTAGGTGGCACGGCTGGGAATCGAACCCTCACCTTCGGCATGATAGTCCTGCGCACTAACCATGAAGCCACGAGGTACTACTGTAACAGCAAAACAATGTTTTGGCTCAATTTTCCACATAAAATTACTTTAAACATTTCAATGATCAAGTATGGTAAAAGGTAGTTCGATCCTTGAAATAACAACAATCTTTTTGTCATGGAAGGCTGGGCTTAAATTAATTTTTGTTTGGCTAGAAATAATAAAGAAGACAAGATTTTTTTAAGCTTAAAAATATCTATCACTGTTATATTTTATACATATGTAGCTATAACTGGCACCTGAAGCTAAGGCTAGGCTAGATACAATAATAAAGACAAGAGCTTTGTTTTGGCATTGAAAAAATAACGGGTTTCGCTTTCAAAATTAACAATAAAATTTTCAATTAAAATTTTCAATGAAATCTAAGATTGAGACCACATACATACATGTTAAACCCAGCCGGAATAGACCAAAAATAGCTGCAATTTAAAAAATTATGTAGGGCATTTTTTAATCGTTAGAGTGGTTCATTAAGAGTCCTAAAAACGTTCGACCTCCTGGCTTTTTTATGTTGGTGGTCATCTTGAACTTAAAGAAAATTAGTACCTATTTGTTAAATAATTCACCTACTTTCTCAGTTCTTATTATGTATGTACATAAGGGTGGTCGTTAAAATGGTTTTTTTTTTTTTATTTTTATATTTGGATGGGGCTAAATCAGCTCTAAATGAAGAAAAACAAATTCCCTAATTTTTTCAGATTTTTATTTTCATCCATTATAGTCGCTGTAGAGGTAAATAAAATTTCCCCCTTGTTTTAGAAATTCGCGTAAAGTCTGTCAAAAATATTCAGACCATGTAGGTGGGAAGACGAAAAAAAATACTACAGGAGGGGGGTAATATCTCCCTCCGCTTGGGCAGAAGGGGCAATTTAATAAAATAATTGCATAAAATAGAAAAAAATGAGTTTCAAAAGAACGGCAACACCTACAGTAATGTTTTTTAGCTTTGAGGAAAGCCAGAACTCCATTTTTATAGTTAATTTTCAAATAAAGTTCTTTGAATAAACAACTTCAGCAAAAGCTGTTTTCAAACCTAAAATGTTGAGTTTGAAACAATTTTTTGCCAAAACTGTTTATTAAAAAAACTTAATTTGAAAACAAACCGTAACAATGGACTTCTGGCTTTCCAAAAAGCTACAAAACATTACTGCAAGTGTTGCTGTTGCTTTTTAATTAATTTTTTTCTATTTTATGTAATTATTTTATAAAATTGCCCCTTCCGTCCAAGCGGGGGGAGATATCACCACTCTCGCGTAAATTTTTTTCTACGATCAAGCAAGTAATTCAAAAACGTTATTTTCGTTTGTCTCATGTTACTGCTTGCATGTTTAGGGTCATTATCCTTCTGAAACGTCTAATTGGGTGGAATTTGTATTCTATTTAGTATAAAGAAGCATGACGGCCTGTCAAAATAAATGTTTGTGTAGATTATATTCTTAATTTAAAAAAATGGCCATTTTCCGTATAGCATAAGAAACAACGCCAAACATTAATTTTGGGTGCAGGGAATTAACTTCACGGGAACTATCTTCACATGGGAATTTACTTCACCAGTAGTGGGAATTAATTTCACCTTTTCTTTGTGAAGTAATTTCCCCCTAAAGGTGGGAAATAATTTCATCCGAAAATTGTGTGATGTTATTTCCCACCTATGATATGATAGAAATTACAAAAATATAAAATTGTGTTTCCTTAAATCCCGATTCTTTAAATGCAAAAGAAATTTGCATACACCCAGCCCCACACCTACCCCAAATCCTATAATGGGCCCAAGCAGGGGGTTGCAGACATAAACATACCCCACTGTTTATTCGCCGTAATGCTTGCTGCTAGCATACATACAGTGCTAGCAGCAAGCATAGATACAGTGCTAGCAGCAAGCATTACGGCGAATAAACAGTGAGATTTGTATGGGGCAACCCCCCTGCTTGGGCCCATTATAGGATTTGGGGTAGGTGCGAGGCTGGGTGTATGCAAAGTTTCTTTTGCATTCAATGAATCTGGACTTAAAGAAACGCACATTAAAGTGAAATTAATTCCCACAAAAAAGTGAAATTATTACTCGCTTTCAGTGGGAAGTAATTTCACTTCAAAAAAGTGAAATTAATTCCCATTAGTGGTGAAGTTAATTCCCATGTGAAGGTAGTTCCCGTGAAGTTAATTCCCTGCACCTAATTTTGGCTCCTCCATGCTCAACTTTTCTTATAATAAAGCGTGAGGTCTAGTTCACATGGTAATGTACAACACATTTTTTTGCAGTATAAATCCATGCGAACGAGCAGTGGCGTATACATTTTACATAGAATCTTTCACACGACGCACGTTTGTACGTTTGCAGTTTGGATTTGATGATGTTTGGATTTATACTGCGAAAAAACGTGGGGTGCTGAGTTGAATTCAACGTTTTAATATACTGCCTTCGATCCATAAGACCAATAAGAACAATCTTTAATTCATCTTAGCACAAAATACTTCACCATTTCGTTCCTGTCCAATGTTAATGTTCCCTTGCAAAACAGTCTGTTTGTTTGCTGCTATTTTTTTGTACACATTTGTATGTATAGTATACCCAAGAGGACATAACTTTGCATCTGTCAAATATTTAAAAAAAATATAGAATAAACTTGTCCTCAATTCCTAAATGAAAATATTTCCCTCTTTCCAGGAAGCTGATTGGACATTTTACTCAAATGGTATCGGATCGTGTGCAAAGAGTTGGGTGTGCGGCTATTCGATACACAGCCGAACCGCTTATGGGATATAAATTTCTGATGACATGCAACTATGATTTTACGAACATATCTCGGGAGCGAGTTTATTTAACCGGAAAACCAGCATCGAATTGTACAGAGCGACCGAGTGGGCGGTATCAAGGGCTTTGTGATTGGGATGAAGACTACCAAGACAGCGAGGAGAGTGATGAGATTGATGTAAATTCATATGATATTCCAGGATTGTTGTGAAATATTTTATTCAAATCCTTTCAAATGTAACTTTGTTGTTAAAATATTATTGTTTGTTCTTGTTTTCAAATTTCCAAAAGATTTTGCAATTATGGATTAATTTAATATCAAAAAATTATCTTCGACAATTAAGTAGGTATCAGTGTTTTGTATCGTACGACACAGCAAAAGCGAAGGCAAACTTGATGAAGAATGTGCATTAGGTGTTTTACAATAAAAAACTGAAGATACACAGTTATAGTACGTATATCCCGTTTTTGCTTTTTCATCTCTTGAATTATTTTAGTGCTAGCCAGTTGTATTCCACTCCCAAAGTAATTTAACCGTACTCGTACTTTTTTTTTCTCGAGGTAATTTTTTCAAAAAATGTATATGGTCATTCTGAAGTATGAATATTTTACTTCAAAATTCTTTTTGAATCTTTCAAATACCTCCATTCGTCTTCGAGAAATCGAATGAGCACAAATTGACTGGATTTTTCAAATTAGGTAGTAAGACGAAAACCAACGATTTCTCGAAGTCGAATGGAGGTATTTGAAAGATTCAAAAAGAATTTTGAAGTAAAATGTTCATACTTCAGAATAGCTATAAACATTTTTTCGAAAAAAATACCTCGAGAAAAAAATATAACTTCAAATTTGCATAAAAATGATTTTTTTTTTTAATCTTTAGATTCAAATATCTCAAAAACGTAACACGCTTGAGCAATTCCAAGGCCAGATTCGAGCTCAACGCACCAAAGACCATCAGAAAAGTATATCTTGGTTTATTTTACAGACAAAAATTAAAATTTTGTCACGCAAAGTAATTTCTTAGCGCTTTCGAGTGAATTTTCGAAAACAGTAAGAATACTACAATTTTCGAGTAGCGCTTGAGCCCAAATGGGTTGTCGTAGAAAAAAAAACTTGAAAAGAGATTTATTGGAAATTGTGTATTCTTTCAATGGTACTTTGATGTAATTTTCGAATAGTTGGTAGTTTTCGAGCCATTAGTGAAAAACTCCTAAGAAATGCAGTTTTGCATCATTTTTTGCGTTTTTTTCTATGTTGGGTCACGAAATTTTGTTGGCAAACCTCAGATTCGGATTCAGCGCCCCCGAAAACAGGGAGCATATCAAAACTACCCCACAATTTACTCGCAAAGAGCCTTTTTGATCACAAATTCACTGGACTATTAGGGCAATACAGAAAAAGGCACATGTACACAATCACGGAGAGGTGTAACTATTTATAACAAAAAAACACAAAGCTGTTGCCTCCAACAAAATGGTCGCAAAGCTTCACTTTTTCTCTGTACAAAAGATCTTATGTTGGCCATCTAGGTATATATTAAAATCTATAATCAAAACAGCCTACCGCATTCTCATCCACCGTTAAGAGTGTTCATGTGCCTGTACCATACATCAGGACCGGGATGATATAGGAACAGTATACTTGCTAATGAGAGGGCTTTGTTTCTCAATTGCCTTCTTAACCATAAGAAAAAGCAAAAGTAATCCTTCGTTTGATCTCAGCACTGGTATCGTTCACTGAGTATATGGGGGATCCTAGGTAGACAAAGTGTCTGACCTGACCACATCAAAATTATAGCTGTCTATAGTGACGTTCTGCCCGAGACGTCGATGTTGAGTGTCATTTCTTGTTGACAACATATATTTTGTTTTGCTTTCATTCACCGTAAGCCCATCTTCTTGGTTTCCTTCTCAATACCCACGAAAGGACCACTGACACCTGGTTTAGTTCGTCCGATTATGTCAATGTCGTCAGCGTAAGCGAGTAATTGGACGGACTTTTGGAAGATTGTGCCTCTAGTGTTGACATGAGAGTCTAGCACTATTCTTTCAAGAACGATGTTGAATGAGTTGCATGACAGCTTATCACCTTGCCTAAAGCCTTTTTTGACATATAATGTATCAGTGAGGGCTTTGCCGACCTTGATGGAGCAGCTTGCATTCCACACAGTCATCCTGCACAAACGAACGAATTTGGGAGGTATGCCAAAACCAGACATTGCTCTATATAGCTCGTCTCTATAGATACTGTCATATACGCGGCCTTAAAATCAATGAAAAGGTGGTGGGCATCGACTTGAAACTCCTGTTTTTTTTACAAGATCTGCCTTAATGCGAATATTTGGTCGATGTCACACTGACATGGACCTCTCAGGTTGTTGACGAATGGCTTCAGGCGTTCACAAAAGTACGGCAGAGACGTCGAGACGATCTTGTAGGTGATATTAGCCCTGTTTTTTAGTGCATTTTTATCTTCGCTTAGAAAAAAGTAGTATGTTAATTACAACAACAAACTGGTATAATTCCGTATTGTTGTAGTATTTAACATGTTACTTTTTTCTAAGCGAAAATAAAAATGCACTAAAAGACAGGACCAATAAGAAGATTTAGGCCTCTGTAGTTGGCGCAGTACAGAGGATCGCCTTTCTTGCGTGCTTAACTGACAACCAAAAATCGTAAAAATTCGAATCGGTGTCCATTATAAAAAGTAAGTATTCGCCACAGTACACAAATCTATGGAAATAATTGCCCAAGCTGTCCAAATTGAAGTTACAGTGCCATTTTCACCAATTATACGAGTAGTGCTTATGCTATAGCCTGCTCCAAATTTGCATTTTTTTTTCATTTCAAGAATAGGCAAGGTCCAAATTTTTTAGTCATTAATTTGAGAAAAATTCATATTGACTTGCTTACTCCACAGTGAAGTTTAAGTTAAGGATTCAGTGAAGTTAACAGGTTAGTATAAAATTTTTTCTAATAAAGGACTTCAAAATTTTGACCATTTATGAAATGCAAAAAACTGCAAATTTGGACCCGTATACTACAGGTACCTAGCATACAAATTTGGAGTATCATTCAAGTTCCTAGCATACCTGGCTCCTGAGATACACGATGTGACCTGCTATCGTCACTGTGCAAAACTTGGAATAAAAATGCAAGAAAGTGCAAACAAAACAACAAATTCCTGTCAAGGTTTTACAGACGTCTAGTATTGGGTTACCGTAACGTTTTTAATGTTTTTAACATGAAAACCAACCACTTGGATTTTTAAATTCTTACGTTTACGTCAAAACATTCCGTGAACTTTATGAAGTTTGTCGGTGTCATCTCGCAAAATTGGCTAAACTCTTTATACGTCTCAAAAATTTGAGGTCATATAAAAACTAGAGACGTATTTATATGGACATCATCATAAAATTGACATCAGGTAAGTCGTTCTTAAATAAGAGAAACAATATTGCTCCTTGTAAAACTTCAGAATGCTATTTTAAATATTTTGTTATTAATAGCTTTTCAGATATAAACATAAATTTAATTTTGTTCAATAATGCCCTGCAGGGCTTTTTCCCACTACATAAAGTAAACAATATTAAAATTTGCTTCTCATCTGTAGACCTATCTTAAATTTTAATCATACGTCAGATTTCTATTGCAAAAGTATAATTTAAAACTTGAAATAGTAGAATTGTTTTTTAAGCATTTTAATTTGGTCTCAAGCCAATTGTTCGTTTGACTTTTATTTCTTTACACAAGACATCTACCCGTACAACTTCTCAAACGTCTTTTAGGTTTAGTTTATTAAAATAATTAACTTCCTCCATTAAAATTATAGGAGTCACCAATCATTTAGAAAACAAATAATGACGAGAATCACTTGAGGGTTCAGTTAATTTAAAAATATCTTGAAAAGTTTGCATTCTACAAATAATTTATCATACCTAGCAGATCGTTGCTTCTATTATGCGACCACTTATTGTGTTAAATAGATTTTATTATGTGACGCGTTTTACTATTCAGTTTTTCAGTCAATAAATGTTCAATAAAGACTCCACTTCAAATCAGAAACATTAAATAGGTATGATTGTTTATATTCGTGACATTTGACCTCCGCGTTCTATGGGGCAGCGGACACGCTTGAAATGAAATAAGTGCCGCCACTTGTAATTAATCGGTAGATGTAAATTGCATTAAAACAAGTATTTGCCTCTCACTTGACTTACAATAAGTATAATTAAAAGAATTTGTAGTTTTGTAATTTACAAAATACCAGCGGTAGAGATGCCAGTATAATTGTATGTAATGTGTGATATGCGAATAGTTGATAGATTAAAATCAATCCATACAACAGCATAATCGAAACTATTAATTCATGCTTTTCTCAGTGTGGAGTCTCACGTTTCTGTATAAATTGGATATAATTAGATATTTAAACTCATTATGAGAAAACATTTAATTGAACAAGGAAACAAATAATTGTACTTTAAAAAAAGATTTAGATTTAAGAATCACGAAGACTTGGAGAAAAGCCATTATCGCTGTGGATATGGATACATATGTATATTATGAACGAATAGAGAAACATCAGTTAATTCATTCTTGAAGAGCGTTGACGAACTTCGGTTAGCTACCGATGTTCCAGAAACCTATCTTTTCAAATCCGCTTCTGGGTGTGCATCTGATAGGCTTCGGATGTTTATGTGGGTTAGGACGGTTTGGGAAGGTATATAAAATTGACAAGAGCTCATAAAGAAAAGGAAGAGTTCGTACCACGGATTACGAATCGTTTTATGGCGGAATCAATAATTGTCGTTTGCAGAGGAAGGGTGGAGACCAAAGAAGTTTGGAGCGCACTTTGCACTTCCATTACACTGTTTTGGTGGTTGTTGGGACCATTGTCAGAGGAAAAATGTTGACTTATTCTTCCAATTACAGATCATGAGATAAAGGAACTCGCTATGTGAGGTGGGGAACTACATAGTTTCGTTAAAAGTGAATGTGGGTACTTCCAGGTCTCCTTCTATGGTTATTGCCGAATACGTCGGAACAACATCGAGTGGTGGTTTTTAGTTCGGCTCCGGATAAGCTGAAAGGCTGTTAGATATCACAGTACACATATCATTAACGTTTCCATTTTTGTTCAGTTCTGCGCATCCATCAAAATCAGTGGAAAATGGCGCGGTGAAGCCCACTCGTTAAACGTCAAAATTATTCGTGTGTTATATGTATTCATTTATTACTTACATATTTCTTAGCAAATACAATTATTCTTACCGAGTGTCTTTTGAAGATTTCCATCGGATAATAAAAAAAAAAAAAAAAAAAAATACAATTGAATCGGTGAGTGGAAGAACAGTACAAGTACAAAATGTTAGTTTTAAGAAAAACAGAAATAACTATTTCACAGAAACACAATTAATTTATTGGTACAATATTGTATTGGGGATTTGTAGTTTTCGAGTTCCTCAATATTTTCATGAAAGAATAATTCATAAAAGTGTATAGAGAAAAGTATTGATGTTCAAAGGGTAGACACGGTGCATTCAAGAGGACACATGCTTTTTTTCCTCCTCTGTCTATCAACTCCTACTCTTACCTCCAAGTGGTGAACATCGGGTGCCTAAACTGAAGATGGGGTTCCAATCCCTGTGGACGGTTTTAGGGGGCAGCAAACGAGAGAGGGGGGAGGAGTGTTCCCACTAAGGCACTTCTCCTTCATCCAGGTGGCAGCGGAAGAATTCTCAAGATGGAATCAACGGTGGCGTCTACAGTTCCAGTTAGGCTGAACTACTTAGTGAACACCTTATACGACATATTCGGAGCTCAGGCCTATAAGGAGCGGTTAATCCGGCTCCCCACCCTTGGAGTTATATATATAGGGTCTGGTCCTCCAGGTTGGGGGTCGTGCCGTCGGGGTGACTTCCCAGCCACGTAAAGCTATTTTAGTTGCGAAGCAACAACGGACGGATTTACTGTTGACGAACCTAGCAAACGAAATAAGGACAACGAACTTCGGATCTGCACGTGGAATTTTCTGTCTCTCTATAGACATCGTGCAGCCGAACATTTAGCGGAGGCCCTAGACTGCTACAAAGCAGACATCACCGCCATCCAAGAAGTGCGATGGGATGGGCCGGGCAAAAGAAAACTGAAAGACTGCGATATCTACTACGGTGACTGTTACCGGCCACAAGGGCAGCGTCTTTTTGGATGTGGCTTTGTTGTTAGAGGCAGATTTAGGCGAAAAGTCTTGAGTTTCAATTATTTGAACGAACACCTCATGACAATTCGCATCAAGGCTAAATTCGCCAAAATAAGCCTTATATGCGCGCATGCCCCCACAGAGGAGAAAGATGACGACACCAAGGATGAGTTCTACGAGCTCCTGGACAAGACATATGAGCAATGCTCTAGCTATGACATTTAAATTGTCTTGGGTGATTTGAATGCCAAACTAGGAAGAGAAGAAGTCTTTGGTGGCACAATCGGAAGATACAGCCTGCACGACACCACCTCCGATAACGGACTCAGGCTAATCGACTTTGCTGCGGGGCGAAACGTTGTGGTAGCTAGTACTCAGTTCCCGCATCTCGATATACATAAGGGGACATGGCGAATTCCTGGACAATCAACCGCCAACCAAATTGACCACATTGCGATCGACGCAAGGCACTCCTCAGTATCAAGGATGTGCGAACGTTCCGAGGAGCCAACGTTGACTCGGACCTCGTTGTAGACCAAAGCCAAAACAGGGAAATACTGTGAGGAAGTTCGACGTCGGACGGCTACAGTTGCAAGAAATCGCCAGGTCCTTTTCCGATCGAGTCTCTCGCACCCTCTTTAATAGTCCTATGCCGCCAACTGCAAACATCGAGAACCAGTGGAAAAACTGCCAGGAATCACAGTCGGTGCTGATGATATGGAAGAATCATTTCTGCAAATTGTATAACGGCGATGACGAACCAAATCCCGCTACCATGCAAATTGCACCATTCAACCTGGACGACGTAGGCCAACAATTCCGTCCACCCGATCTTGACGACCGTGACGTGAGGATAGCCATATCTAAACTTAAGTCCAATAAGCTGCTGGAGCTGATGGCCTTGTGGCTGAGCTATTTATTTATTTATTTATTTTTCATCAATTGATAAAAAAGATCTGTTGATTACAAAAAATTAACAAAATAATAAGAAATATAGGGTTTTACATTAATGAACAGATTTTAAGAAATTTTATTAATCAATTACATAATTGAAGAACTTTCCTCTTAAAGCAATCTCTATTCATAGAAAGGTCAATCTCATGACATACCAAATTGAACAATTTTAAAGAACGCGTGATTGGTTCATTCAACCCGTAGTTTGTTCTATGAGTAGCAGTATAAAATAGCTCATTTCTACTTCGAAGAACTCGTTTTGGGACATAAAAGGACATTAATGAAAGCAATTCAATAGAGGTTATTCGATTATCGAAAATATCTTTAACAAACAAAATGCATTGGGTTTGCCTGCGACATTTAAGTATCTTCAAGTCAATGAGTAAACATCTTGAATTATAATCTGGTAATGAATCAGTCCAGTTAAGCTTTCGTAGGGCATTGCGTGAAAACCTTTTTTGAATCCTTTCAATTCTTAAACTATTGTTGTCATAGAATGGTGACCAAAGAACACAACAATATTCCAAAACCGGTAGAACTAGAGACATAAATAAGGTCTTCAAAGTATAAACATCTTTGAAGTCAATCGAGTTTCGTTTCAAAAAGCCTAGCAAAGAATTACCTTTAGAGACAATATAATCAATGTGACTTAAAGTCAGGTTTTTGATCAAAAAGCACTCCAAGATCATTAATAACATCAACTCTGGGAAGACTAACATCAAAAAATTTGTAATCAAACTCAATGAGTGAAGGTGATCTTGAAGCACTAAAAATTTTGCATTTTAAAAATTTAGCTCAAGATGATTGTATTTGCACCAGTTGAGAAAATTATTAATATCTGACTGCATTAAAAAGCAATCCGCAAGTGATGATGTTGCAACAAAAAATTTAACATCGTCAGCATACATTAAACAGTTACAATATCTTAATAGTGACGGTAAATCATTTTTAAATATTAATAAATAAAAGTGGTCGAGATGACTTCCTTGTGGAAGCCCTGATACAACATCTATAAAATTTGAAACGCATTCATCTATCTTAACAGCTTGTTTTCTGTCAGACAGGTATGATTTAAACCATTTTAAGAAAGTTGCATTCAATCCCAGCTTTTTCAGCTTTTGCAAAAGAAGACCATGATGTACCCGATCAAAGGCTTTTACAAAGTCAGTATACAAGACATCAACTTGCTTACCCTTTTCCATATGGTTGATACAAAAATTTGCAATTAAACTTAAATTTGTGCAAGTCGACCTACCTTTAACAAAACCATGCTGATCAAACCATGCTGAAATCAAAGTTTATGAACTGTCTGTAACTAGAACAAGAACAAGCTATTCAAGGCGGCAGGCGATGAATTGGTTAGGAGTATGCACCAGCTCATCTGTAAAATATGGTCGGAAGAAAGCATGCCCGATGAATGGAACCTCCGTATTGTTTGCCCGATCCTCAAGAAAGGAGATCCTCTGGACTGCGCCAACTACAGAGGCATCAGTCTTCTTAATATCGCCTACAAGAACTTCTCTGCCGTACTTTGTGAACGCCTGAAGCCATTCGTCAACAACCTGATAGGACCATCGACCAAATATTCGCACTATGGCAGATCTTGGAGAAAACCCAGGAGTTTCAAATCGATACCCACCACCCCTTTACCCTGAGGCCACACGAGCCAGTACTGGCTAGCCAGTCGCAATACACTCACAGTTTTTTACTAACACATACAAACCTGAGCAACTGGCTCGTCAGCTGGCTTGCCTTTTTCGTAGCCAGTTGGGAAGCCAGTAGAGCAGCCAGTAACAGGGTTCGGCAGTACTATTTCGTAGCATATTTGGAAAAATAGTATTTTTACTCACATTTTCTTTCACAAAATATAAATAAAACAAGAATCGTTGAGTCCAAGACCAGTCCTTAAGAACGCAAAGTTTTATAAATTTGTTAAGCGATCTAAAAAATGTTTGAATATGAATAAAGCCAGAACCACACTTGTCTCATCTGGTGTGTTGTAGGGTCTTATTTCCGTTCAAGAAGAAAGCCAAAAAAAAAAACTAGCGAATGAATTCATTAAAGGCCTAACCGACGCAAAACGTTCGCCGACGACAGTTTTTTGTTGCTCTTTACCATTGTGTATCCGTCGTATTTTGTATCGCTGAGCACGAAAAATGAAACAACAGCTTTTACAATAAATAAGTTATAAGGCTCTCCAAAACCACGCGAAACGTTCGTAATGACAACGAAAGTTTGGATTTTGTTGTTTTTTGCTAGTGATGTTGCATGGCGTCAGTGCGTTTGTTTTTAGTACATTTTTATCTCCACATAAAAAGAAGTAGCATGCTAAATACAACAACAATCCGGTATAATTCCATACTGTTGTTGTATTTTACATGCTTCTTTTTTTGTAAGCGAAGATAAAAATGTACTAAAGGATAATGCTAACAACAATACGGAACTATACCAAATTGTTGGTGCACTTAACATGTTTGTTACTTTTTTAAGCGAAGATAAAAATGCACTTAATGCAACGGCTAATGACAGTTTAAAACATGGCAGGCTTGAGGAGTGAGCACAGAGTATTTAAAATGCCACTCCACACCACACAGACGATAGATTGAAGTGGTTCCATTTTCAGTCTTGAAAAAGTGGAAAATCGTAGTTGCTAAATTTCTTTCCTTAAAATCGGAGTAGATTTACTCCATTTTGAGTAAGATCCGAACGCTGGCCAGTACAGAAGCCAGTTTGACATGCCGCCTACGTCACAGCATATACACGAATAGGAATTTGACAGTAACTATGTGTAGCCAACTGGCTAGCCAGTACTGGCTCGTGTGGCCTCAGGGTTAGAGACGAGCTATATAGAGCAATGTCTAGTTTTGGCATCCCTGCCAAACTCTTCCCTTTGTGCAGGATGAATGTAAAGCCAACGACTAAGATGGCTGGGTCACCTAGAGCGAATGGACACCAATACTACGGCCCACAAAGTTTTTGAATCCAACCCCGTGGGACAACGCAGTAGAGGTGGACAGCGTAAAACGTGGCGCACGCAAGTGGAAGAGGACCTCAACCAACTTGGTGTGCGAAACTGGACACAGCTAGCTAGAAACCGAGCCGGCTGGAAGAAGCATGTTGGTTGAGGCCCTGGTCCACCCCGGACTGTAGCGCCACCTTAAGTAAGTAAGTAAGTAAGCATGTTTTTTCTCACAACATTTAGAAGCCTTAGACCAAATTATCCTTATGAATCATAAAATTTCCTTTAAAATGGCATTCAATCGTCAGAGCATAGGTAGGTAGGTAGGAATGGCGGCCACGAGCAATACTCTCGCTCGGTGACCCATTAAGCGTTGGAGTGCGCCGCCGTTTTGATACCATAACTCGTTTGACCTGTGGATTAAAGTGGATTAGAGTAAGGGTTTGTTGGCTTTACAGCAAAAAACAATCGTCAGAGTATATTTAGCATATTTTATGCAAAATACATATTGTCAAAATAAATGTATATTTTCATAATAAATGCATATTTTAAGTGCATACTTTCATATTTTCACCGGTGTAGACGAGCAATTGGCCGGACTTTTGAAAGATTGTGCCTCTCTCTAGTCTTGACGTGAGAATTTTGCACTATCTTTGCAAGAACGATCCTAAAGAAGTCACATGACGGCGCATCCGTTGGCTTGTCTAAAAACTTTTTTGAGGTCTTTGCCGAATTTGATGGAACAACGGGCATTCTCCATCGTTGTCCTGCACAAACGGACGATGTCAAAACTAGAAATTGCTCTATGCAGCTCGTCTCTATTATGCTGTCAATTCAAACTCAAAAATGAAACGAGCTTTCAAACAAAATCGCCAAATTTTAGATAAAATTCCTTTTCCTGTTATTTGCGAACCCAACGACTAGTCAAATAGCTCCATATGCCCAATCTACAAAAAAGGCGATCCTATGTCCTGCAAGAACTACAGAGGCATATCCCTGTTTAATGTTGCTTACAAAATCCTATCCAACGTACTAGAACCTTTCTGCAACACTATGATCGGCATGTACCAGAGTGGCTTCAGGCCTGGGAGATCAACGATAAACCAAATCTTCACATTGAGACCCACCACCTATTCATCGACTTCAAAGTCGCATATGATAGCATAAGTCGCCAAGAGCTTCTATTGGCGATGTCAGAACTCGGGATCCCTGAAACCGAAACTGATTCAGCTATGCCGCATGACGTTACAAAATACGCGGTGCAACGTGCAAATGGGTAACAGCTCATCCGAGTTATTCCAGACGTGTACTGGGTTCAGACAAGGAGATGCGCTATCATGTGATTTCTTCAACCTAGTCCTGGAGCTAGATAGTGCACAAGAGTGGTGTTAACATGGAAGGCACTATCTTTAACAGGTCTTCTCAACTGCTTGGCTATGCGGTCGACATTGACACCATCAGCCGCTCCAAGAGAGCTGTACTTGAAGCATTCACAGCTATTGATGAACAGGCGAAACGCGTTGGTCTTGAAGTGAATGAGGACAAAACAAAGTATATGCTATCAACAAACAAAGCCTCATCTGTCCATCGCCTAGGAAAAAACCTCACTGTTGGTAGCAGTCATTTCGAGGTAGTCAAGGAGTTCACCTACCTCGGAACAAACATCAATTCCACGAACGACACCTTAGTGGAAATCCGACGAAGAATTACCCTAGCGAACCGCTGCTACATCGGTTTGGCCAAACAAATGAATTCAAAACTCCTTTCTCGAAAGACCAAGTGCACGCTATACAAAACGCTAATTTCACCAGTTCTACTCTTCGGCGCCGAGTGCTGGACGATAAGTAAAAAAGGGGAATTGATACTGGGCATTTTCGAGAGAAAAATTCTTCGGCGGATATTTGGTCCTATGTATATGCGGAGAGGGCGATTGGAGGAGAAGATTCAATCGTGAATTGTATGAGCTGTACCAAGATGTGGATGTAGTCCAAACAGCCAAAACACGTCGACTACACTGGCTCGGCCACATCGAGTGAATGGACAACAACGCTCCAGCCAAGAAAATCTTCGAGTCCTAGCCCCCAGGTTCGAGACGACCAGAAGACCGAACCTCCGCTATAGGGACCAGGCGGTCACAGACGCAAGAGCACTTGGTCTTGACGACTGGAGGGAGCGTGTGAGAGACTGCAACCGATGGAAGACCGCAATATCTCAGACAGAGACCCTTCATGGATCGGGAGCCAGAAAAGTAAGTAAGTAATTATTTGCGAAATAATCTCATTTCAGCTCTAATGAAAATGTACTTGTAGTATAAGGTTAAAATGAATTTTAAGGGTTGACGTATTGTTAAAACCACAACCTAACACTTTTGCTTATTACATTTTGTACTTGGCCACATAAACAGCTGTGGAAGAAGACACATTTATAGGACGCATTGTTCCTTGTAGATCGATTGCACGAGTGTCAGAAAAGGCCTAGAGAATTTCGATACTTTGCGTCAGTCTCAAATATTCCGAATAGTTATCCACCACATTTGCGCTCTCTAACATACATAATAAAGGTTGCTGATTTTCCTTCTGGTTAATTAGTTGTTGAGATAACTCAAAACTAAAATTATTATATTTGCCAAAGAGAACCAAAGGTAATTCTTACTAAGAAGAAGTTCATCATCAAGAGTTGAAAGAAAAGCACTCATGCGCCTTCTTCGATTTTGATTGTGAGTAGGTTATCACCAATTCTAGAGAAAAAAGTTCTACTACTTTCAGTTCCTGGAATTTCAGTACGATACTATCGACATCGTTGCTGAGCTAATAAAAATGCACTTGCAAAAGAGAAATAAGGTGCCAGTTATAGCTATCATCAATCAATAAAATATATTTTGATGGACAAATAAAGCTCAAGACTTAATAAATATTTCTAGTCAAAAAAAAATTCAAATATGCCTAACTTTCTTCAAAAAACGACTTTTAATTTTTTAATGATCCTTGGTAAGGTAGTTCAATCATTGAACTAAGAAAAGTGTTTTTTGTTGAAAGTTAGGCTTTTTTGATTTTTTTTTTGCTAGAAATAATAACTAAGTCTTAACCTTTATTTGTTCATCAAAATAATAAATTAATTAAATTAACTGGCACCTAAGGAAAACTCCTATCAGTAGCAATTTAATGATGAACATCATCTACATTATGTAGACAAGACAAATTAAACCCACACGCATAACTTTAATTAAGACACATAACTTTGGCGAATCGAAAAATGGTTAGTTGTATAATTTGCCATTAATTAGTCGTTAATTAGTTGTGACAGTTCCGAATTTGTTGTTCAATGTTTTCTATATTTTTTGTGGGCTTTGCTAACGTGATATCAAGTTAGCAAAGCAACTTTCACGGATCAAAAAATGAATAGGTGCATATGTCGTTAATTAGTTGTGACAGTTGCGAATTTGTCGCTCTGTGTTTTCTATATTTTTTGTTTTGAAAAATGGTAAAAGCTTCTAAAATTTTGTGAATTGGGGCTTAATTACACTAGTTTACAAAATTTTGGGTCATGGTAGGGTCCTTGGAAAAAATATATTTTCTAGACTAATTTTGGGTCACTGAACACGAAAATCAAAATTATTTTTTTATCCAAAGAAACGTTTTCGAGATATGCCAAAAAATCATTTTCTCAGCTTTTTTTCCAGATATTCCCCTAAATCTCGCTAACGGCTTAGCAAATTTACATAAAATGTGTATTTTCTGAATAATGTGGTTTGTCTCCTTCTGACGATGTTGGAAAGATATTTTTATGAACTACAATAGTTACCAAGAGAGTTAATTTCAAATCTGTATGTGAAAAAAGTTATTCGCTGGTCAAAATTGTGTTTCAGCACATTTTGGTGTGAACAAAACTATCCTTAACTAACGAAAACCTTTTTTCACGTAGAGATTTGAAATTAACTCACTTAGTAACTATTTTAGTTCATAAAAATATCTTTCCAACGATATATATCACGTCATTATTGGTCTTGGAGTTTGGTGTGTCCAATTCTCCTTTGTATGGAAAAGAGAATGTCCTAAGAGGCACCGATTTATCACCTAAGACAAACATTTTTTGGTGAAAAACTTTATTTTACGGCAAACAATTTTGATTTTAGGGGTTTCTGATTTAAAAAAAAATGATTTTTGGAAATAACAGACACCCTAATGTACATTTATAAGACTTTTATTGAAAAAAAATTAATTTGCCTTCTTTCACTAATTATTTAATAACTTCTACATTTATCGTCCGATTTTGAAAAACTTTAGCTCAAATCTTTGTTAAAAAGATTGTTTTTCACTTGGGACCTTACAATTATTTTATATATTTTTTTTTCTATCCATATGGAGCAACCAAAAACCAGAAATTTGACAAAAATACTCGTTTTTGAAAATTTGAATGCCTGTCACTTATAAGATTTCAGTCCGACTTATACAAGCAGTACATCGTCGGAAGGAGACAAATCACATCATTCAGAAAATACACATTTTATGTAAATTGGCTAAGCCGTTAGCGAGATTTATGGGAATATCTGGAAAAAAGCTGAGAAAATGATTTTTTGGCATATCTCGAAAACGCTTCTTTGGAAAAAAAATTATTTTGATTTTCGTGTTCAGTGACCCAAAATTAGTCTAGAAAATATATTTTTTCTAAGGACCCTACCATGACCCAAAATTTTGTAAACTAGTGTTATCTGCCGTTACTAAGTCGTTAATAAGTTGTGACAAAATCAATTTTGTCATGCGATGTTTTCTATGTGTTTTTGGGTTATTTGTGTTCTATGAGTGTCAATTTAGCAAATGGGTAGGTGGATAATTTGCCATTAATTAGTTTTGACAATTTTGAATTTGTCGTTTTTTATGTTTTTTTTGGGTGCTTTGCTAATTTTACACTACTCGAAAAGCGTGAAAAACTTCTTATACAGTAGACGCTCGATTTAGTGAACCTCGAAATAGTGAACTATCCACAATAGTGAACACACAAAATTTTATATAAAAACGTATTTTGTATAAAAATGTCGCGCAAGCATTCTACATAGCTTTGAGAGCTCTGAGAAGTGGTTTCCGTTTTTTTTCTTAAAGCTGAGTTAAAGCCTTGTTTAATGCTTAATCAATATTAAAAACATTCACATCGAAATGTGCATTTTGGATCAAATTCACCCTTAGAAAGCCATACACAGTTCGGTTTTTTTTAAAGGTGGTGCTTTGCTAACTTGATATGAAGCTAACGAAGAATAAAAAAAAACATAGAAAATATTACACGATTGAATTCAATTTTTCACAACTAATTAATGACTAATTAAGGGTAAATTATCCAACTAACCATTGTTGTATCGTGTATGAAAGAGAAGGAAAGCTTAGAGTCATAGATCAGAGATAATTAAACGCAAACAATAATTGAAAAGGATAATCTCAGTTTTGTATGTAGTTCCTTGTAACATCAGTTGAATCTCGCAGGTCATAGTACCATTGTATATGAATTTTATACTATTCTAGAGTTTTTTGAAGAGCTGTATCTTTGTGGCGAGTGGTCGTATTGAGTTGAAATAAAAAGCATTTTACAGCTTTATGTTTTTTGTTTCGAGATTTGTTTGCAAAAAAAGTTTTTTGAAGTACCGTTATTGCGTTATTGCAAATAATGAGATGAGACAACAAAATTATTTTTTGTTGAAGGTCCTCATTTCTGTGGATAAATTTTTTTGAGTCAATAAAATGTCATGATCAGATACCTTGTTTATTCAGCTTTAATTCAGTTATTTTGTTGTTGTCGTACGATTATTTTGACATGGTTTATCTGACTTTGAATGAAAAAAGATACTTTTAGCCTTAATTACCAATATCTCAGCAAATAATGACGTTATAAAAAATTCAAAGACAGTTTTGGAAATTTGAGAAAGTGTTTTACAAGATTTTTCTAAGATTTTTTAGAAATTATTTTTTTTTACCCTTCACCGTTAGTTTAAAAAAGTACTAAAAACCAACGTTTTGTGGTTTTTTCGTTAATCTTTTTTTTTCTTTGCTAATATTGATTGCATGGCTTTCGTTGGTATGCAAATTTATAGACTTTTAAATCATCAATATTCTTGTAAATTTTCAAATTGATTCATCGAACCGTTTTTCGTCACCAAAACTTCAAAGTCTTACAAACCAGGTAAAGGAACAAATTGTGTTGTTCCTAAACAATGCGTAGTCGTCATCAAAATGACAAGAAAACCGTAATCACAACAAAAACATAAATGTTAAAAAAGGAGCCAAGTTCTTATGTGTACAAGAAACCTGTGCGTAAAAAGTCAGCCAAAAAAAGTAATGAGATCTAAAATATATGCCAAGTTTTAAGTTCATGAAGTTTAATATCAAATATCTTAAGAAGAGTAATATCGAAACAATTCCAAATCATGACAGAAATTTGGTAATTAATGATTACTGATTAAAATTTGGTGGGTTCACTGGTCAAGTTCTTATACATTTTAAATTTGTGATTAAGTAAGTATTTAAGAGAAAACTTGCCAAGTAAATCCACCAAATTTTAATCAGTAATCATTAACTACCAAATTTCTGTCATGATTTGGAATTGTTTCGATATTACTCTTCTTAAGATATTTGATATTAAACTTCATGAACTTAAAACTTGGCATATATTTTAGATCTCATTACTTTTTTTGGCTGACTTTTTACGCACAGGTTTCTTGTACACATAAGAACTTGGCTCCTTTTTTAACATTTATGTTTTTGTTGTGATTTCACTCCTTTTTGCAAAGATTTATTTTGCCAGGTGAAAGTAATAGCAATTCTGATAAAGTGGGTGGATGGCACTCCCCCCCCCCCCCACCTGAATGGACAAATCCAAATTTTCGATTTTTGTCCTTTCTAAATACTTCAAGTCCTACCGACCTACCAATTTTCATCGTTCTACAACAATCGATAGTGCTCCATATAATTTATAAGAATTTTTAAGAATGTGGGTGGATACCACGCCCCCTGAATGCAAAATTCCAATTTTTCAATTTTTTTCTTTCCAAGTACCTTAAGCCCTACCGACCTACCAATTTTCATCGTTCTACAACAATCGGAAATGCTCCATATAATTTATAAGAATTTTTAAGAATGTGGGCGGATGCCACGCCCCCTGTATGGAAAATTCCAATTTTTCATTTTTTTTCTTTCTTAGTACCTCAAACCCTACCAACTTACCAATTTTCATTATTCTACAACAATCGAAAGTGCTCCATATAATTTATAAGAGTTTTTAAAAAAGTGGGTGGATGCCACGCCCCCTGAATAGAAAATTGCAGATTTTCGATTTTTTCCTTTGTATGTACCACAAGGCCTACCGTTTTGCGAAATTTCAAGTTTCTACGATGTCGGGAAGTGCTCCATAATTTTGATGATCTGTCAGTGAGTCAGTCAGTCAGTGAGTCAGTGAGTCAGTGAGTCAGTGAGTCAGTGAGTCAGTGAGTCAGTCAGTTACGGTTTTTGCGATTTTTGAAGTCCTATATCTTGGGAACTACTAATGCTAAAGAGTTGAAATTTGGTGAGCCACCTGTGTTTGATCAGTTCAGCAAATACTCCGAATTTGAAGTTTCTGACTTTATTGGTACTGAAGTTAGAGGGGGGTTGAAAATCGCCTGAGTTTGTTCCTGTAATAAGGGTGTCGTGCCGCGAACTTGGCTGGGCACTACCGTGCCCTTTGATTCCAGTAGATTTTGTTCACAGTTTTGCATAAGTTAGATACTTTTTTGAATTGAAATGAAATAAAAAGTACATTAAAAAAAAAAACTAACGGTGAAGGGTAAAAAAAATGATTTCTAAAAAATCTTAAAAAAAATCTTGTAAAACGCTTTCTCAAATTTCCAAAACTGTCTTTGAATTTTTTATAACGTCATTATTTGCTGAGATATTGGTATTTAAATAGTATCAGAATCGTGTCGTTCAGTCGTGTCGTTCTGTTTACAGCTTGAGAATAACTATAAATATAAAAAACATGTGGAAAATTAATTATTTGCTATCGTTTTAATTTAAAGTGTCAGTTTATTTTGAAATTTAAATTCAATATGAACCTTTGCAGTTCTCATTTGTGGCAAACTGACCTAAAAATATTGAAAATATTAAGCGATGGCATAGAGCTACGGTCCGGCAGTCAACGTAGCTCACCCTCAATTTTAGCCCAAATGGAACAAGAAGAAGACGCTTATCACATGAGGTCTAATACTACAGAAAGATGAAGACGATATCCCAAGAGAGCACTATCGTTCCCAGCACATCCTTCAAACTGCAACTTTTTGGCTAAGAATAGTGTCTCGATTGTTTGTAGGCTAACAACTGTTCGTCAAGGATTAAAAAATTCATGTACATTGGTGTATTAGTAAATTTCTATGAATCAAATATGTGCATATATTTTTACCAAATATGTGGTACGAAGCATAAATTGAATCGTCAAGCGACGTCGTTCAAACGATTCATGTATTTTTGAATTAAATGAAGCAATACGATCCACTAAACGACGTCGTCAGACGATCATCGTCTTACGCGATGAGAGCTTTTCAAAGTGTCCACCGGGTAAGAGAACTAGAAATAATGAGCAGGTTTGGTGTACATGTATGTACCTATGGAACTCCATTCAGATCAAGGGAGGAACTTCGAGTGCAAGATCTTTCAGGAAGTCTGTTTGAAGACAACACCGTTCACCCACAATCTGATGGGATGGTTGAACGATTCAACACAAGACCCTCAAAGAATACCTTTCCAAAGTTGTAAGCGACTATCAACGAGACTGGGAATTATATACTCCATTATCATTTATGGCCCTTTGGAAGTGCGGTACCTAGCTAAACAGGACATACATACGCCATCGGAAATCTGCTCAAAGAATACATAATAACTTACCGAGTGAAATTGAATTAAGTTGTTCTGCAAATGAGTCACAAGGAATGGACGACTACGTAGTTAACCTCAAACAAAAGTTCATTTGACTTTCACGAAAGGACAAGGGTACAAAAGCAAAAACGATAGGATTTCTATACTGAGAGACTTTGTGTGGTTTAACCGTGCGTCTGAAGGAAATTGTCGCTAAAACTTCAACAAACTTGGGAGGGACTTTATACTGTTATAACATGGGTTTTTCAAATAAGTATTATGGTGCTAGTTTGGCCGACAGATTTCAGTTTGAATTTAATTGCAAATACTACTGTACTAGATGCAATATCACTGTAACTCGATAATCTGCGGTTTTAATTTGTGAAATAAATAAGTGTAATTTTTAAGTAAAGTAAGTTTTATTTACGAACATGAGAAATATGGGTATTCATACAACAGCGTAAGGTCGTCGTAAGCGTTGTAAACTTTTAAACTTCGTAATTCTGTCACAATTTGTATGGAAAGTTTGACATACTTACGAAGTTTACAACTTTACGATGTTTACGACGAGTTTACGCTGTTTCATGAATACCCTTAATATTTTTACCAATAATTTGTTTTATAATTACAAAATTCCGAGACAAAATTAATTTTGTATATACTTTTTCATACTTTTCCAATTATATTTTGTATCTTCAAGAGCAAGTTCGTATGTAAATACAGTCCAGTTTGTCACTTCTCTCATAATCCCCAATCGCAAAGACCTAGATACTGTTTACTTTGCCCCTCTGAACAATCAGTTGCTGGCTGATCCCCGGCTTTATAAACATAACTGTTTATGTTCGAAAAGTCGTAGTTGCATGCAAACAGTAAATCATATGATGGTGGTGAGGATGTAATTTGGGTGTTTATAAGTGCTGCACACCCAACTCTTTGAGCACGATCCGACACCATTTGAGTAAAGTGTCCAATTTGTTTTCTGGAAAGAGGAATTTTCAATAAATTATTATGAAAGATTTAAATATGTTTTATGAATGTTTACAATGCCAATTTTGAGTACTTTTTAATATACATACATACATGTATTAACTTAACATACATATCTTGTTTCAGAAAAAAATCATAAACTCGTTTTTGAAATATTGAATTAAAAAAAAAAATATTTGTTTGAAAATATAAGATTTGGATATACAGTATTATTTAAATATACATATTTTAAAGAGCTTCTGCATACAAATTTGGATTGAAATCGGTTGAGCCGTTAATAAGAAAATCTTAAATTAAAAAAAAAAAAACGTTATAAGGCGGGTACCATTAATAACAGTTTTCGGTTAAATTTTTTTACCATGCCTACAATAAAGCACTGATTTTTGTATTGAAAATCGTTGAAGCCGTTTTTGAGGTAAATAAGCATTTCCTTAACGATTGTACGGTAAGTACCGTTATTTTTAGAGCTAAAAATAAATGCAGTCTCCCCTCTAAGGCATTACAAAAAAAACCATAAGTTCAAAATTTGAAGAAAATCGCTTCAGGCTTAGGCTGTTAGTCGACGTAGACACAGACAGACAGAATTTTGCCAATGCTTACAATTTTTTTTATAGTTTTTGTTTTGTATTTAAAAAAAAAACTGTCAGTTGATTTTTAAGAATGTTTTTTTAATTAATTATTTTAATATGCATAAAATAAAACTAACCCGAAGTCGAAAGCATTATTTGTTCTCGAGATATTTGAGATTAATGAAATTTTACAACTTGTTTTTTTTTTTTATGTTTATAAAAAAAAACGGCTGGTTGAATGTTTTTGAAAGTTCTTTCTGCGCTTAAAAACATTACTATCTATAAAATTAAATTCATCTGAAGTATCATTATTTGTTGCTGATATATGGTCAACAAGAAAAGGTAAGATATCGTACAAACGGACCAAAAAGCTATTATCAAATATAACTTACCCCTCTGGGTGACTTGTGAAGAAGTCAATAAAATCCTGATTGGCATCATGGAACTCATTGAACCAGCTATTGACTAAGCTTTTAATTTTATGCCACACGGAATGAATTAATATTGGACCTGATTGCTGTACTAAACCAAGATTTTGACCACTATAGGGAAACCGCTCTGTATTACGGCAGGCGTCATGTTTAAACTGACACGTTCGAACATTTAATCCGGCTAAATACTGAAGCTCATCATCCCATTTCAAAACCGGCATCGCGATTGCTGGTTGGTATCCCTTCAAGTTGCCACTCGCGGTTCGATTTCGGGCCACGTTATGTAAGTCAAGTATTAGAGTGATAAGTATCGGGTTCATATCCACCACTTGGGTTTCACCACAATATGAGTTCAGTGTTGCATTAATTTTGCACCCAATATGAGGGCCTTCATCAGGACACAACTCTGGGTTACAGTATTTATCATCGGTGTTGTTTTCAAAAACGTCAGCAAAAACAATGCCCCCAGCTATTGCAATTGAAAGAAAAAGCGATCCAGTGAGAAACATTTTCTATTTACTATATAAATCACAAAATATGAAATTGCGTCCGTTTAAAACTAACTGTGTGCTGAGACTAATAAAACAAAATATGAAAATGGGTTTTTATAGGACCCGCAAGATCGCAAGTCTTTGTCTATTAGTAAAATAATTGTATTATCATATCCTCTATGTCTATACGAACAAACCAAACTACCGAAATATAACACAGTGTTGTTTTTGTTATAATTCTTTGAATTAGATCAAAAAGGTCAGATTAGTTGAGAATTTTATTTATGATGATACAAATTTATTAGGAAGTACGACAAAAGATTAATCTAAAATTTTTGGTATTCTAGAGTATATATTTATGAATAATTAAAAATATAACCGTAGGTAATTTTGCGGAGGAACCAAGTAATGTTTTACACTGTAACATAAACCACACAACTTTAAGTTTCAGTGAGAGAACTATAATTGTTTTATGAATGAGAAAGTTTATAGCCACGGTATTGGTATTTCCCTGGGTCAATGAAGCAGAGTTCTCTTCATCGTTTGTTGTACTAATTAGATGCTCATCCAAAAGTGCCATTGCTTCAAGGAACCGCTAGTCTGGATGTCTCGTCTGGTTTATTACTCTTCCCCTCAAAGGTTTGGGTGGTTCTCCAATTAAATTTGGCTGGATTCGATGAAATGTCTGTATTTTCGATTTTTCAAAGAGTCTTTTGTTGTTACCAGGGCAATATCGACCAAAAGTCTGGGGTCACACAAATTATGAAGAAATTGAAAAGATGCTAGGATTCTAGGGTTGCCAAAGAGTAGCTCCAAACTGTGCTGACGTTGGCCAGAATATCGAATGAAACCAGTTTCTATATTTGCAATGTATTTTCATAGGAGCTACATATATAGGAAAGTTCTCAATTCCTAGAGGACAATAGACTACCTTAAGTTTTAGCCAGGGTTATACGAGAGAAAAAAACATATTGGGCTTCAGCCCAAATAAGACCGAGAGCCCACAGCAGATTTTGGGTGTGAATGATAGCAAAAAAAGGAGTATAGGCGTCGAAAGCTTCATTAAAGGCTATTCAAAAAACACGATTATCCTCGAAGTTGCATTCATATTTTTTTTCAATGCACTGTTTTGAATAGCCTTTAATGAAGTTTTCGACGACTATACTTCTTTTTTTGCTATCACTCACACCCAAAATCTGCTGTGGGCTCTTAGATTAAATTATTTGGTTTGAAAATCCTCGCATTAATAATTATTAATTCCTTGATTTCGATCAATAGGCACTTATCTACAATTTCAGGAGTTTTAGGTCGTTAGTGTCCGATTTGTTGAATAACTGTTAAAGGGGAATTGTACATTCTTTTGGAAAAAAAGCTAATGATACAGAGGATAGTAGTTCTTATCAAAAATAAGCCATTGATGAAGAGCATGGTGATAAGAAAAATGAATCACAAATTTCATTAACCAACACCCTATAACCAAAATTAAAATAAGACAAAATTGATTGCAATTCTGAAACATAAACATATTTTATTTTATTTGAATATAGAAGTGTTTAAAAGACGACATACATTAGAATAAACTAAAAAAGAAGCTTACATAGATCCAATACGGCATTGTAAACTATACAGACTGGGCAGCCATTTGTTAGAAACTTTTATTCAGAGCTGCTCTCCTCATCAGTGAGTTTACAAACAGCTCGTCATGCGGACACGCACTTCCCAAGTGAAGGCTATCAATAGCTTTAACAGATGACTATACTCCAGTGCAAATAACGTGCTATGGAAGCACGTTAGACGATGACGCAATCAACGCCCACAGCCTCCACCTGGACAGGTGGATGTTGTATGTACTATGCGTCCAATTTGTCGATTTGGTCGAAGACCATCGTACTTGGGACGGAATGGACCTCCGCCACCACCACTTCCACCACCTCCTCCGCCACCTCCACCGCCGCCACCACCACCACTTCCCCAACTGCTGCCACGATTGTTGCGACTCCCATTATTTTGCGGATCAAGTAAAGGCGTTAATAGTGTTCGGAAGAAGGTCAGAACGAGAGCAAAGAATCCCGTGAATATTCCGAAGAATCTTTCGATTGTCCAAGGCTTCTGGTCAAGAACCCGTCCATCTAAAAACACAATAAATGCAAAATGATATCTACATTAGAAAAACATTAAGAAAAATAAAATAAAACACTGTGCAGCTGAAAAATACCTTTTGATATATAAACCATTTGTGTAATTTTCTAGATAAGTATTATAATTTGATTTACTTTAATTTGATTTCGATCACCAAAATGATTTTCAATTCTCCAGATACCCGTGCTGTGTTATTTCGTAAAAAAAAAATTAACAACAAGTGACGTGTACACAAATAAAAATAATAAACGTCAGATTGAGCAAATTATAGGGTATGCTTTTTTTGTTACGACGAATCTTATTGGCGAATGGAGTCACGGCACCTAGCAGTCAGCGCGTGTAGCCTACTTGTGAGATAGATTTTTTTCGATTTGACATTCAATGTATTTCCCATAAAGAGAAAACTATAACATGGTATTGAAAACTTAAATTTTACTAATTTATTTTATATGAACACTTATCTATATTATAGTTGCACTGGAATAACAATGTATGTAAGTTTGTAAATCAAAAGGAATATGTATCCTTTGTATATATATTTCTATAGTACTATCATGAAGAGGAACGAACGCAGCGCTTTAAAGTGAGCACTTGTAGAACTAATGATTTTGTATACAAATGTAGGCATAGTAAATGAGAGAGGATAGAAAACAATCCATACAAAATTTATGAGAGTTCAAAGGAGACAAACAAAATAAACTTTTTTAGGATTTTCCTTGCACTACTTTTCTATACAAATAAGAAGAATGTGGCAAGGAAGAACACAAATATTTTTCATAGTAATTACAATAGGAACAATACCTTCATTCAACAAAATTCTAATTATGTTTATTATACCTACTTTCTGTTTATATATTTTAATTCACTATTTATAGAAAAAAAAATACTTTTTTGTTTGTTTCAGTCGTAAAAATGCTTTAATGTGGGAAAGTTCTCTTATTTTCCCAATAATTTTTTTTCAGTTATGTTTTTTTTTTTAAATATACATGCCAAAAGGATAATGATGAATATGAATGTATGCATGTATAGTTTTGTGTAGTTCTTAGGCTAGTTGAATATATTTGTTGTTTTTGTTTGTTTCTTTTACATTCGTGTTTATTATTTTTTTTTATTGTTTTATTTCAGTCGTAGAGATAAGAAATATACATTTACATTGATACGGTGAGGGTTCTTTCCGTTTTTGTTTTTTTAAATAAAATAAAATACACATGGTCGCACGTATTTGCCCTTATGTTCAAGAGGCTGAAGGCTTAGACAAAATTGTTGGTATATAATGTAGGTAGCTATAAGGACATGAACAATATGAGACGAATGTTTAAAGGCATAAAATACGATATTTAAATTAGCTAAACAAACTCCTTAAATATTTTGATGGAAGAAAAGAAAATACCATCTGAATTCTTGATCAAATATAATT
This sequence comes from Dasysyrphus tricinctus, assembly GCA_963921185.1. Classification (NCBI taxonomy): domain Eukaryota; kingdom Metazoa; phylum Arthropoda; class Insecta; order Diptera; family Syrphidae; genus Dasysyrphus; species Dasysyrphus tricinctus. The sequence goes on along the minus strand of OY992532.1, from coordinate 38,994,020 downwards.
GTGTGGAAAATAAAAATAAGAAAACAGAATGCCATCGGATTTGAAAAACAAAGTTAAAATAGTTTGAGCAGTTTTAATAAATAAATTTTTATATATGTAGGTATTATATAAAATTCTTAAAACATTTTTAAGTGCAATTTTGGTATGCAAATTGTAAGTATTATTGAATAATTTTGAATGAACAACAACTTGTGTGTGTTACCACCAAGTATACAGGCTGGAGTTATAGCTATTTCACGAGAGCCACCTCGATCATCAGACTCCTTTAGTGGTGCTTAGTCTGGTTATGCTCGTATTAATTGAAAACACTCTTTGCCGTCTTTCAATTATTAATATAAGCATAACCAGACTAAGCACCACTAAAGGATTATGATGATCGTGGTTGCTCTCTTGAAATAGCTACAACTCTAGCGTATAAGTTAATCAAACACCAATTCTTTTTTCTTAAAAAATATTTTTTTCCAGAGCAGGTTGCTCTGACCTTTATTGTTCGAGTTATTTATTAATACTAACTTAAAGACAAATTTACAAATAACACGATTACTGCTTGCCACCTTGCATTCCCATAGTTGCAAATATTTCTTTGGAAATTCACCTGCTCCAGCCAGACGCATAGTCAGCACTTCCGTTGGGTCAACGGCAATCGCATTCGTGTTAACTTATATACTTGGTGGTAACACCAGTGGCGTAGCGAACACTTTGGGGGCCCCGTATCGAATATTTTTTAGGGGCCCCCATTTTCCTTGCATCAGCATATTAGATACATGGTAAGTAATTGGTTAACTTATTTTGTACGGTAAAAGGGACAAAAAAACTGTTTTTATAAATATGTACATACATATCTCTAAAACCGTAAATTTTTTCAAAAGATTTAAATCTAAGCTCATGAAAGATTATAACACTTTTTTTGTATGAGAAACAAATTTTTAGAGTTGAAAAGATATCAATAATAGTTTTGTAACGTTTGTGCACATTTTTCCCAAAATCTGTTGCTCTAGCGAAATAGTGTAGTAATCTTTTAGCCTATTGAATAGACCTTTTAAAAAGGAACAATTACGTGCAAGGGTTTTTATTATTGAATATGTTTGTTTGGCCCATAAGCATGCTTAAAACCGAAAATGCTACTAAATTCACCCATGCGTTTCTGAGAGAATGGTCACACTGGCCACTTTTCAGTATTTTTGGTATAACTCGAAAACTATGCCGAATTTGACAGTTTTAATTATAATACTTTTTATTCAAAATTAAATTTTCTATCGAAATGGATAGTTTGGAAAATTTCTTAAAAAAATTTAAGCAGCAAAAGTAAACAAAAACCAACATAAAAAAAATCGAAAAATCAAAGATTTTTAAATTTTTTTCTAAATTGCGCATAACTTTTTTCGGGACAAAGATACACTCAAGACATGCATGAACAAAGTAAACTGGAGTTTAAGGGCTTTAATATGACACGTTAAAAAAGCCATATTATTTGAAAATTGACAGAGATATATCCATTTAAACTTTACCATTTCCTATCATTTTTCACAGTTTTTGCCCGAAAGCCTATTTGTTGGTACTTCATGACAAAGTTAACGTTCCTAGCAACTAGTACCAAATCTTATGTTAATCGGACCAGCCGTTCGGTCTGTAGGTCTGAAAGCATTAAAACACAGCCGAAAAACGAAATTGCGAACTTTTATCCTTTTTATAAATTCTCTATAGTTCTAATATCATAATATATCGAAATTTTTATTTCGAACATTTTTACGAAAGTGAAATTTGCCATATTGTACCGAAAAAGGGACTTTCGGGCCAAAACTGCAAAAAATTATAACAAATGATAAGGTTTGAACGGGAATATCTATGTCAATTTTGAACAAATATTAATTTTTGAACATGCCATATTAAGGCCTTAAGTCTCTACTTTATTTTTTCTCTGCATGTATTGACCCTATCTTTGCTTCAAAAAAAGTTATGCACAATTTATAAAAAAATTTAGATATCCTTGATTTTTTGATTTTTTTTAGGTTGGTTTTTGTTAACTTTTCCTGCTTAAATTTTTTCGTAAAATTTTTTGAACTATCCATTCCAATAGAAAATTTAATTTTGAACAAAAAGTATAATATGTAAAATTGTCAAATTCGGCTAAGCTTTCGAGTTATACCAAAAATACTGAAAAGTGGCCAGTGTGACCATTCTCTCAGAAACGCATGGGTGAATTTAGTAGCATTTTCGGTTTTAAGCATGCTTATGGGCCAAACAAACATAAAAACCCTTGCACGTAATTGTTCCTTTATACCCCTCATTTTCCCGTCTATTCAATAGGCTATTTCTTGTGTAGAATTCTATAAAAAAAATTGAAACAGCCAGATTTTTGAAAAAAAATAACAGTTTTCAAGATATGTATATATATATTTCCAAAAATATTTGTTAGTCACTGTACGGTCAAAATCAAAAGTCAAATTTTGAAACGCTATAACTTTGAGACTTCATTAATAGCTGATTATTCAAATAATAAGACTGTCTGAAAGCTTCTGGTTCTTGAATTATTCGTTGTAAAATGAAATTCGAATGAGGTATTAGAAAACAAACTCACCGCTTACACCCTTTTTTGAAAAAACGGGCTTATCTCTTCCACCCAAAAATTTTATTTGATAAAAAGAAGATAAACCTGAATACAGATTGTATAAAAAATTTTATCCATCAATAAATAAAGTTTTGATAAGTTTTTCAATTTTGCTGGGCAATGAATGTAAAGTTAAATAGAATTTTCCATCGAAATTCAGTTTTATAAGAACTACATATTTCCTAATTTTACCATTTTTTCGTCTAATTATCATGGGCTACTGGGACGTGGTCCGATAAAAAAGTGGTTGCACGTTGCAGTTGTGGTTCCCTCAGTTGGTAGGACTTAGATAGAAATAATTACACAGGAAGGAAAACTTTCGAAAAGACACAAGTTAACAAAATTGGTCATAGGTATATTTTAAGTAATATGTAAATAAGGTTTGTTCGTTGAGCCCTGAAGTCAACGCATTTTTTGAAAACCCTGAACTCACACTGACCAGCAAATTCTTTGTTTTTTGACACCTAGGGTCGCCCTGAACTCGCCCTGAAGTAGATCTATGTAGGTTTCTTGCTGGGGCGAGTTGAAGTAAATAATAAATTGTCAAAGTGGCATGAGCTCCAAAGCATTTTTTTTGTGGATTCACGTGCTGCAGGATATTCTCGTTTTTTTTTTTTAATAGAAGTTGAAGGAATACACATATTTACTTTAATAATAACAAACAGAAATAGAAAATGGAAGCTGTGGTTTCTTTCTATTAATTTTTCAGGAAATGCTGACTCATGCTTATTTCACAATTGAGGACCTATTAGTGTTTTTTGAAAACAAAAACACAGTTTTTTTTACAATTCTTGTGACTGTTAAGAAAACCTGGGTAACTCTAGGTATACTTCACTTTTAACAATTAATTTAGTTGAACAGTAAACAATTACTGGCATTTAAGCAAAAATCGGACTTGAAAAAACGGAAAGAAGAAACTAATAATAGAATGTTTTGTTTTGTCTTCAATTTTCTTACTTAAGGCTGAAGGGATTTAATTTTTTACAAACAAATATCATATTAGCTGAAATAATATTGCATACCAACATTTTCAAAAAAGTACTTCTTTAAATATATTTTTCGAAAATTGTAATCTCAAAATTGAAGGTTTAGTGTCTGCTCCCCCCTGGAAAAAACCTGCGGGTGCCTATATGTACCTATTTACCTATGTACAATACATAAGTCTCGTTCGTGGTGGATATTTGGACCAATTTGCCCATTCTCCTTTGTTGTCATCTTATTAACTGAAATTTTTTTGACTCGCTAATCTAATAGCCAAGGAAAATTAGATTTTCGTTTCGAAAAAATTCCGATAAAGCTGAATTATCGTGAAGAGCTTTCTATTGACGTTATAACAATTTCCTAAAAACTTCTGTAAATTTGGGCCAGGGCAAAATTTTGTAGCTACGTAAAAGGGGGAAAATTCAGTTTTCTCCTAGTTTCTCGAAAACTATCATTGTGGCTACACAAAAGAGAATCAATAGATTCAGTAAAAATCGTGCAAGAACTTCATGGTGGAGCAAACTTTCTCAAAAAATGTATTAAAATTTCATTAATCGATGGGCTAAATTTTTCGTGCGATTTGTGTTTGGCTACATCTCCTCATTATAAAACCAAGTTTTTGGGGTGTCTGATCTCAGATTCTGTGATATGGGATCCGCGGAGCTTATCTTGGGAGGGGTGAAAACCAATTTCGGCCAACACGATTATCCTCCAAGTTGCATTCATATTTTTTTTTTCGATGCACTGTTTCTCGCAAAGGCCCCAGTTGTGGACTGCAAGACTTTGATTTTGTGAATAGCCTTTAATGAAGCTTTCGACGCCTATACTGCCGTGTTAAGAAGAAAAAACGTAACTGACATTTTAGCTGTTTTGAGTTGAGGCCAGTTTTGACATCCTTGGTAGGGTTATTATTTTATTGTTTAAGCTAAGTATACAGTTCCTTGACGAAAAAAAAACTACATGTATTTCTTATGGGAGCGCTTTTTGCGAGAAAAATTTTTTTTGACGTTTAAATTTTTTTTATCGAACTGTGAACTACCCAAAGAAAACAAATTTTATATTCACCACGATTTTTTTTCGTGCAAAACAATGTCACTGACATTCTTTTTCCGAAAAAAAAATGCGTTTGGCATTTGTGTTTGTTTTTCCATGGATCAGTCTCATTGAGATTTTTTTTCGAAAGTGTAAACTGACGGCGAATAAAAAACAAATTTACACCACGGACATTTTTTCTTTGTGGAAAATATTTTTTTTTCTCACCTTGAAGAATTTTTTTACTCAAAAGAACTGTATACTTAGCTTTAGTACTAAAATCATTATCTTGCCTTTTTAGTGGTTAAAAACGCTTACGAAATATGACGTATGTACAAAAAACCATGCTTTTTTAAGATAAATTGACGTATCTGCACGCTTTTTTAAGATAAATTGACGTATCTGCATTTTTTATAAGAAAAATAAACGTAACCACCAAAGAAATATTCGTAGATCAGGAAATGAAAATTATTTACTTGCAGATACGGCAGATAGCCTTAAGATAAAAGTTAGTTAACTAGACTTCTATTAAATAGAAGTAAATGAGTTTTTGATCGAAAATTAATAATTTCCTTAAAGTGTGAAACAAATTCATCCAAAAATAAAAAAAATACGTACATAAACAGAAAAACGCATTTATCTCAAAATGCCCAAAATACAGATACGTTTTTTCTTCTTAACACGGCAGTATACTTCTTTTTTTGCTATCAATCACACCCAAAATCTGCTGTGGGCTCTTAGTCTATTATTGTAAAACGAATTTCAAGCGTAATGTTGAATAAAAACCAAACCACTTTCTTTTTCAAGATAGCGGCCTTCCCTTAACCACGGGCACCCCAAAAACTTGGTTTTATAATGAGAAGATGTAGCCAAACACAAATCGTACACAAAATTTTCCCGTCGATTAATGAAATTTTAATAAATTTTTTTACAAAATTTGCTCCACCATGAAGTTTTTGCACGATTTTCTCTGAATCTGTATGAGAAAAAGTATGTTAATCTTTTTTGTGTACAATTACATAAGCTACAATTTGTACCTTCACATTCTTTAAAAAAAAACTGATAGTTTTCGAGAAATTAAGAAAAAACTGAATTTAACCCCCAACCCCAAAAAAATAGCCGAGTCCCTAGTTTACGGAACTTTTTAGGAAATGCCTACGACTTCAAAACAATTTTGAAAATCTTTTAAATGAACAAAAAATATCCTTGCAGCAAAACGTAGCAACATTGCTACTTGTTTTTTCTGCTTATAGACATAGAAAAAGGTCAACATTGCTTTGAAACCTATATTCATTCAACAAAATTGAATATTCAAAATTAAATAGGTCCCTAAATTATGATTGTTTTGCTGAAAAAAATAAACACACCTATACATAAATATATACCCATATCATAATAAAAAAAATTTCATTTTCCTTATCCTGTTTTTCTCGTTGTCATGACCAGGGTTGTCAGATGTGGCGATTTGTCGCCAAACAGGCGATTTGAAATTAGATTTGGCGACACGAAAATCGGTTTGGCGATGTACCTTAAAAAAGGCGATATTTTTAGGTTTTGGCGATTTTATTTTTTGAATCAAAATCCTAATATCGTCAGTCAAAAGGTAAAACCCACGAAGTACAGAAAAAGAAATTAAAGAAAATGAGAATGAAATGCATTTTTTTGATCCAAAAAATCTCATTTGCAAGGTATTCAATAACTAATTGAAAGGTATGCCCGGGAAATTTATTTAAAAATTTGCGGAACGTCACTTTAAAGCCTCAAAAAGTATTTTTCAACCTAATTTCCTTGAAAAGTATATTTTGTTAGTTTGTGAGTAGTTTTACCTTTGAACCACGATATTGTTTCTTTTTTCTTTGGATTTGCCCGTTAATGCAGTCGAAAATTTTAAATTTGGCGATTTTTTGGCGATATATGTTTTACATTTGGCGATTCCACTTTTTTAAACCTGACAACCCTGGTCATGACTCCTATTGTAAACAAAACAAAATAATATAATCCTCTCTATTTTGCTGCTTGTTCTTGATTGATTTGTTGGATACACAAACGCCGTCTATAGAGCACTTGTAGAAGCATAAAAATCCGATTCATAATAGTACTATAGTCTATATATACAAAGATGTATCGAAACTTATGAATAATTTCCTTTATTTTGCAGATGAAAAATGTAAACAAACCTGTATTGTTGTTGTTGCTTTCCAAAATGGATTCATGTCGTCAGCCAAAATGATTTCATGTGCGTAGTCAGGGAAGGAGTTTTTAGAGATAAGGGTCAATTATTAAGAAAATTTATATAATTTTATTATTATTAGAAAAAGATCACTGGGTAACCTTTGTGTTTTTTTATAAGATTGAATGTATGTAATATTTGCGTTCGTGTATTTGTGCTCTCCTTACAGAAAGAGAATTGAAATCTTTTGACGCCGTTTATGAAATAAATTAATAAAATGTATTTTATATTTATAAACTAGTAAAACCTTGGGGCTAGTGACACCCCTAATTGAATTGAATATAATATAAAGGATTTTGTCTTTTTGATTATATTTTGTGTATGTATGAAGTTAAAATTTTGTTATTTTTTTGCGTTTAGGCTATTTCCCCAGCTTTAACTATGTGAATAGGTATTTGTTATCTTTGACACTGCTCGATTTTACAACAACAAACAAAGCTTCATATTTTCATTTCTGAGTTTAATTTTTCAATTCATAGTTTTAAAACATCCTTGGATATATAAAATAAAAGCATTTTTTTAATAAAATAAAGCAAAATTTATTCACAAAAAGAAATTAACTATTCGTAGAACTTCGTTTTAACGTCAAATAAGTATATTTTATGAAGAAAAGAGAACAATTCATATTTTAAATACTCCTGACTACGTCCCTGTGTGGCTTTTTTCTCAATCGAGCAATGTTGTTATTGCTTCTAGTTGTAGAGGTGGTTTGTTTACATTTTTCATACAAAAAATTAAGTGTTTTAACAACCAGTTTAGATATATTTTACGCTTAATTTATAAACTCATATGTTATGTCATTCTATTGCATTCATAATATGAATACCCATTCATATAAAAGTTATTAGGAAAATTAATGTTAATAAGACCATGTTTTGCATTTTTCTTATGGGAAATACATTGAACGTCAAATCAAAATCTATCCCACAAGTAAGCTACCTGCGTTGACTACTAGTAGGTTTGGAAAGCAACTTACCAGGTGTCAATAGCCTTTCACACCGAACCCAAAACGCAGTTTTCGCGAAAATATCGGTTTTGGAGAAAAACCTAATCGGAAACACAAGTTTTATCATACATTTTTCGTAGCTTCAGGTTTTCGTAAAACACAAGTTTTATCATTGTAAATCCAATCTATAGTATTCTCATGAAACACGATTTTGTAGGTAGACATTTGGTCGATAGGTTCGCTGTGATCGCCTTACCGAGATCCCTTAACAAAAATTAGTATTACATTTGGACGCATAGATGGCCACGAGCTTTTTTTCTTCATGAGAATACTATAGAATTTATATACAATGGTTTTATATAAAACCAGTCGAAAACTTGTTGGAATTCAGAGATGAACAAAACAAACATACCTTTCAATGAATTCAGCGCCTATTGAAGTGTCAAAAAAAAAACTGATGGGATGCTTTCAAAAGAAATTGAAAACAGCTGACGAAATTCTGTCATATCAAATATAATAGGCTTTTCACACCAAACCCCAAAACAGGTTTTCAGCGAAAGCTTTTCAAAAACGCGAAAACCATTCACACTGAACATTACACGTTTTCGTTTGACATTCCAGTTTTTTTTACACAAACCACGCGCATTTTTTTTATTTGCTTCCATTTTTCTTAAATTAAATCGGTGATTTATTTTATAAAGAGGATCCATGTGAACAATTTGACTTGCCAAAAACTATTATTTATCAATTTTAAATAAAATAATTTATTATGAGATTCAAAATTTTATATTTCATATGACAGAATTTCATCAGCTGTTTTCAATTTCTTTTGAAAGCATCCCATCAGTTTCTTTTTTGACACTTCAATAGGCGCTGAACTTATTAAAAGGTATGTTTGTTTTGTTCATGTCTGAATTCCAACATGTTTTTGACTGGTTTTATATAAAACCATTGTATATAAATTCTATAGTATTCTCATGAAGAAAAAAGCTCGTGGCCATCTCTATGCGTCCAAATGTAATACTAATTTTTGTTAAGGGATCTCGGTAAGGCGATCACAGCGAACCTATCGATCAAATGTCTACCTACAAAATCGTGTTTCATGAGAATACTATAGATTGGATATACAATGATAAAACTTGTGTTTTACGAAAACCTGAAGCTACAAAAAATGTATGATAAAACTTGTGTTTTCGATTAGGTTTTTCTCCAAAACCGATATTTTCGCGAAAACTGCGTTTTGGGTTTGGTGTGAAAGGCTATTGACACCTGGTAAGTTGCTTTCCAAACCTACTAGTAGTCAACGCAGGTAGCTTACTTGTGGGATAGATTTTTTCTTGATTTGACGTTCAATGTATTTCCCATAAGAAAAATGCAAAACTTGTGTTTTACGAAAACCTGAAGCTACAAAAAATGTATGATAAAACTTGTGTTTTCGATTAGGTTTTTCTCCAAAACCGATATTTTCGAGAAAACCGCATTTTGGGTTCGGTGTGAAAAGGCTATAAAATTCGAATCTCAAAATAAAATAATTTTATGTAAAATTAATAAATAATTGTGTGTGGTAAGTCAAATTGTTCATATGGATCCTATTTATCTAATAAATCACCGTTTTTATTTCCAAAAAATCAAAGAAAATTGTAAGTGGTTTGTATAAAAAAACTGGAATGTCAAACGAAAACGTGTAGTGTTCGGTGTGAATGGTTTTCGAGTTTTTGAAATGTTTTCGCCGAAAACCGGTTTTGGGGTTTGGTGTGAAAAGCCTATTAGGACCCCTTTCACACGACGAAACTAGTTTCCAAAATCTTAGACCCCTTTCCCAAGAGGAAACTAGTTTCACACAACTTTTAAGCCGTAATCCAAACTTATCTCTGTTGTGGTGATTTGATTTTTCTGATTTGTATGACTTTATTTACCATAATTTCATTGTTCTAACCCTGAGGCCACACGAGCGAGTAATCGCTAGCGAGTTACTAGGTCTGTTCGCGTACTCACACAAAACAGTCAAATCTACCAAATTTAGCCCAAAAGCTGTTCGCGTATGCAAAATTGTGTAGTTTTTGGCTAAAGAGAACGTCCAAGAGAGAGTAAAAAATTTCCCCTTCCTGACAATTTTTGCCGAATTCTGCCCAAGGAATTTGTTTGGGCAGAAATGGTAAGTGCTGTGTTCTGTGAGTTGAGAACAACAACACAAATGCAAAATGGCTGTTGTTTACTTTAAAATTTGATTTTTTCTTGTTTAAAGTGATTTTTTTCTTATCTGTTCGGCCATTTATTTATTAAATAAATTTATTTAAATACATATTTTAAAAGAAGAAAATGTGACTAAATTGTGAATTAATTTTTTTTTGTTAATTGTGAAGTCCTTTTTGATAAATAAAAAGCTTATATTTCATAGCAAAATATTTTTAGTAATAAATAGATTTTGTGTTCAAGTGTTTTTCAATTTTTCGTTTGTGGAATGCTGAATTTGGTATCAATTAATACCATGTAATCAATTATGTAACAAGATATATCAAATTTAATGATGAATATATGTAGAGTTAAATAGAAATTCAAGTGTTGTGGCCTTGTTTTCTTATTTTCATAGTTGATTTTTTCTTTACTTTTTGTTGACGTTCAAAAAGTGGTAGAAATTTAGGTTCTATGCGTTCGTGTCCCAAGGGGCACGCTAAGTTTTTGATAAGTTGTGGTGACTTCTGAGTAACGTAGTGACGGTCGCATTTGTTAAAAAAGTACTAGTCACAGGAACACCACTGTAACCAAAAAAGCGCAGGGGTGGTCCTATTGTGCAACTAAATTCAAGTTACTTTGTAGTTACACGTAACACTTGTGTAATCAATGTAAATCGTTCAAAATAAGTTTCTTTATACTGGATTGCAACAAGTTTGAAAGGTTTCAGTCAAGTTCTTATTGACTTAATAGCAACAGATCAATTTGTCTTAGGGGAGTTTATGAACACTAAACTGAAACCTATCTACATAAACTACATAACTAGTTTCAAATAAATATTTTTCAGTTTCAGAAATGTATTTCTTATTTAAATATGTAACTAAAAATGCAGTCAGACATTTGTGATGTGACAACTGGTTTTTTTCCTCTTTTATCAATTAATTGAAATAGGTTATATTAAATAATTAATTTTCAAGGTTGTAAGTATTTAATTTTCACTACGCTCGCAGTTGAATCAACTAATATTCATTGCTACCCCCTTCAAAACTTGCGCGCTCGTAAAATTGATTGAATTAAAAGTTTTTTTGTTAAAAAATTAGTGTCCTTCTATTTTTTAAAAGATTTTTTTTTTGGAAATTATTATCAAATATTAAAATATTATTAAATTTTATAAATTTTGAAAGTGAAAAATCATGGTTTAAATATATTAAATTAAAAAAACAATTATAAACACCTAATTTCTTGTTTTTTTTTTAAGACAGAAACATTTATTTCAGAAAAAAAAAATATGGCTGATAGAAAGTTTCCTTTCTATAACCCCATAACAACTGATCTTTTAATTCAGTTCAGGACAGTGTTGTCACTTCCAGTTTTAAAAAAGTGGTAGATCCAGATTTTTAGTGGTAGATTTTAATTTCCAAAAATTAGATAAGCACAAATATTTTTGTTTCTAAGTTTTATTTTAGTCAAAGAGAACCATTTTATTCATCGAAGTATATGGGTGATTCTACAAAATGTTGAATACATTTTTTGAAAATATGTGTCTAGGGGACTAAGATTTTTAATTTTTTTTTATTTTAAGTCAATTTGTTTAGAAAATCGTAACCCTTGCCTAATGGGAGAGATATAGTCACCTGTAGATATAAATATCCTTTTAAAAATCTTAGCCACATTGATAATAAGATCAAGTTTGTATTAACAAGTATTTACAAGGAAAAGAAGCATTAACTGAACACTTTTGTGGTCTCTTGATAGACAGTCAGCCGTTAAAGTGCAAGGGGACTGAGGTCAGGAGACTAAGTATTTTCATAGTTTTTGCCCCAAAAACATAGTTACGCATTGTACGAACAAATAAAAAGATTTAATTATTAAGGTTTTGCCTAGCCAATATAATAATGCTAAAAAATATGCCTTCTTATATAGACATTTATCCTGTAAATACTAAATACTCATCAGAGGACTGAGAAACTGAGCGGACAATCCATGACCTGTAGCACAAATGCCTTCTTAACAAATAAAATAGCAAATGGACGTCAGACACAGATACCGTTTTATTTTCACCAGACTTAATGCTTCACGCTGCCAAATCTGAAACCTCGATAGTTTTCAAAGTTAACGATATATTTGCCTGTATCTACAAAGTTCAATAATTTTTTTTTTATAAAATGAAGTGGTCCTAAAAATGTTTTTGTATCATAAAAAGATTTCTTATTTAACGTCTTAATTGGGTTTATTTTGGTTTTGGAACTAAAATAAGAGAACTGCAATAATTTGTTCACTCGAAAACGGGCAGGGGACTGAGAATCAGACACTTTAAATAATTTTTTGAGTAATGAAAATATATCAGATCTTAATAATTTTGTCTGGAATATTAACAAGAATTTTAATTATAAAAATATATATCTTTTAAAAATTTTAATATAATCAATAGATTTTTAATCACTTGGTTGAAATTAATCTTAGACATTTTAAAAAAGATTTAAGGAAACACTTGTTTTTTCACAAATTTAATAATTTGATGAATAAGTTTTGCCAACGCGTTTCGTCTTAGTTAAGACAGGAGTGCCCTGATGATGTCCTAAGTTAGACGAAACGCATTGGCAAAACTTATTAATAAAATAATTACTAAATTTGTGGAAAAAACAATTTTTTCTTAAAATCTTTTTTAACATGTCTTTTAAACATATTAAAAAGACAGGTTTTCTTTTATTATTAAAATTAAAATCATGTTTTGTGTAAGCATTTTTAAGCAACTTGACAAAGAATATTTAAATCATTAGCTCATGAACCTATTTGATAAGATCAAAGAAAAACAATTTTTAGAAACTTTTTTTCTATTATTTCTGAATCTATTTCTTTACTGAAGTTTTTGTTGTGATCAAAATTCAAGCCAAAAAACATCAGGAAAGCGTTTATGAATTGCTCCTAGGGCACAGCGCACACGTTGCATTGACGTCGAGGAGGGTAGCCATAGAAGTTTCCCCTTTTTCCCATTTTTTATAAACAAAGTTGTAGGACAGAAGCTTTGAAAAAATCTACTAGATTTCAATTTCTAACATGTCAGCTCTACTGAGCATGAGCCATGCTTAGACTATGAACATGTCTTGAAGAAGAGCCAGCAAGTAAAAGAAATCAGTTCTAAATAATTCCAATGGTAGCATTCAGGTAAGTACATAGAGACAAAAACTCACAGTAATTTTTTTCTATTGAAAAATTTCTACTGAAAAATTTTGTTTTTTTTTTTTTGATTATTGATCGGATTATCTTTGAATTTCAAATTTTGTTTGTTAAGGATGAGCAAAAGTGGTAGAATTTTTGAGTTCAGTGGTAGAAGTGGTAGATTATCAAAATCTTGGAAAAAAGTGGTAGATCTACCACAATTGTGGTAAAGTGACAACACTGGTTCAGGATCGGATTTAGTGGAATGGTTCACATGAGTGAAATTCAGGATACTGATGTCAATGACGACAGTATTATTAATTAATTTTTGACACGAAATAATCATTTTTGTTCCAGGACTAATGATTGTGAATAGTGTAAATTTAAGCCTAATTAGCCATGTTTTTAAGCGCATTTCTATCTTCGCTTGAAAAAAGCGAAGATAAAAATGCACTTAAAGGAAAGGCTTTTATCTGCTGGGGTGCCCAAAGGAAGCAAGATAAAAAGTCATTTTGGCGAAATATATGAAAGTGTACAGAAATTTAAAATCGTTAAATTAGTGAAAAACCTTACTAAACTAAATAAAAGGGTGAAATTAATGTAAATATAGTGAATAGGTATGTTACATGCAATACTTAATTTGAAAAATATATATAAAAGAACATGCAATGCTGCATTAAATCCTGTAAACACGCCTATAATACGGTGTAAAAAAATTTAATTTCACAGGTAAGTTTTGTCTCATATTTTTCATAAAGTTATGCGACGTGATGGTTTTTAGGTAAATAAATTATCGTAGAATAGTTTTAAACTATTGAACACTTCTTGGCGAAGATACAAAACCGACAAGATAGAAAGGGGCAACAGCAGAAAGACATCTTTAAATTTTAATTAAAATGTTGAAAAAACTTTGCATTATGGTTGCTAAATGGATTTGAACGCCTTGCCATCACCAACAAAAACTAATTCGTCCCTGTGCAAAAATTTTTCATCAATCTCTATTTGTTTTTTTTTTTTTTCCTTACTGCCTCACTCACCCTCGTTCTTTTTCTTTGCCTTCAATGATCCTAATGAAACTGTGAAGAAACTAACATAAAGTTTAGTTCTAAAGAAGTTTCAGAAACTTCTTTGAAACATTTACGAACACAACATTAATAGAGCGTTCTTTTTCTTAACAAATCTTAGCTATTTTTAATTTGTCATTCAAAAAACCTGTTGTTCACTTAAAATATTTTTTCTTTGTTATTAAGAGTTGTGTATCTGCATTATTTGTATCGTTGCAAATGATTCGCTATGATTTCGAGTTGGTTTAGGAAAAGGTTAAGTACTCAAATATTCATACAATTAGTACTTAAATATTCATATAATTAACAAATCAAATTCCCCTTATCAATATTTTTGTAAGAAATTGAATCATTGAGCCTACTAATACCTCTCTTTTTCATTTAAGGAGGGGCAAAATTCCCATTATAATAACATTTGTCCAAGTCGGACTATTTATGGATAAAAATATAAATTTTAATAAAAATATCAAAAATGAAAATCAACAATAGAAAATACTAAATTGAAAATAACTACATACATAAATAAAAATTCCAAATAAATTCCGAATCCAATAAAACAAAACAATAAAATTTTGGAGTAAATGAACGATGAACGTTAACAAAAGTTCGATTTAATGAAGAAAAAGAACGCACCTCCTTTGAAACAACACGCTTTCCCTCAGTGACTGGTCAATAACAACGAAAGTGACAGACACAGTTGTCATACTAGAGTTGCATACAAGTCCTTCAATAACTCCAGAAATCGAAAACAGTTTTGTGACCGTCTGCATGTATTTCTTGTTGCATTTAGGTTTGTTTCTGCCATTTTGTTTTCAAGCCAAACAAACAAATATTTTTTTAACATGAACCTACATTAGGGTGTCATCAATTTTCCAAAATAATGTATTAAAGGTTAAATAAAATTTAGTGACCAAAAAAAATTTGACCAAACAAATTATTTCTCATCATTGAATTAAAAGTCATAATATTATTAATTAAATAATTAAAAGTCATAATATTTTATATAAAATTATTGTTTATAAGTTTTTGAGTGGGGGCTTTTAAAGGATTAAAGAACAAATAGAAACCAAAAAAATGAATAGCTGCAGTAATTACAAAAATAAAATGTGAAAACAGCAATACCTATACAAATATAAATTTGTAAGGGTTATTGACAAATCGGACACAATTTTTTGGTAAAATATTTTTTTAGGACATTCATATTTTACTAAGGAGATGCCTGTCATTAAAAAAATATGTTGGGAAATAGACACCCTAATATATGGTAGTTATTTTTGAAGAATCTGACAGCAAGTTACAATGTAGTTGCATTTAGGATTTTATTTAATATTTCTGTCACTTTTTCACTTTGTTACAAAAGTGTTGTATATTAGTTTTACTGAATCATAATGATTAGACACTTAAGAGTTACTTTGAAGTAGCAAAAGATCAAAGTCGCAAAACAGTTTCGATTTTGTTTTTGAGAACGGCTAATTAAAATTAGGTTACATTGAAACACAATGGATAACTACTCAGTTACTATTAAGCCACGCCTTTTTATTTTTAGTCCCACTAAATAAGAACAGTGACCTGAATATAACAAAGTTGGAACTCAAATAATTTAAAATACAATGAGAGCATTCAACAACTCTACAAAAACTTCCGAGTTATTCTTGTGAAACCAGGACCCATGTTCTGTAATTATCGAATCGATAAAAATAGTCGAGAAACATTGAAAATTGAAACAAAAGTCAATTTATCGCATCATCGGGTTTCTGTAATTTTTTCAATCGTTAATTTTATCGATCGGAACAATCGGAATAAAAATACTGGAAAAATGCGATAAAATGGGTTTCTGTACCATTTCAAGTCGATAACTTTCTCATTTTAAACGTCAAATTCTTTCACTTTTAAAATAGATGGCGATAAAGCAAGTAAATTTTCAAAGAAACATAAAAATAAATAATTTTCATAATTACAATCAATTTTATCTGGTTTATATTGGTATGAATGCTTATTTTGGTTATTTTACACATGTAAAAGGTAAAATATTATTCAAGTCTTAACTTTGGTGAACAAATAATCTAATTTTACAATTTCTATTTATTACAGCCAAACTATTTCTGTAGTTGTCAATGAGCTTTTGGAAAAATCCGCCGTTAAAAGGAAAAAAGTAACATTGCCCGTTATGAAATCAAATATCCATCAGGAGATAGAGAATATTTCAAGGCCTTTTCTTTTGGCGGTTAGGAGTGTTGTATGTGTTGTTGGTCAAGAGTGGTGCCTGTATATCCTCCTAGCAAGCCGTATCTAGCAGTTTTATCCATTGGTATGAATAGATTTGCAGATAATGAGATACAATTTGATCTGTGTGTATTTTTTCCTTATCTATTTTCAGTTTGAAAGATTTAAATTGCTCCTTCCGCCAGGTTCCCGTACTCAATTGGTATTCTTAGTAACATTGCTGGCTCATGCAGAAAAGTACCCCCAGACACCGCAAAAGCACACTTTCACGCTGTAGATAGCGCTCGTATTTAAAGAAAATGCCTATGTGCACCTTTCTGACCGCTGCCGAATCCTCCAACAGAAGTGACTAGGAAGCTCATACAATAGTGGCTAGATCGCCTTAGCTTGCTGCGTTTTCCATAACCTTCTCGAAAAAAACGAGGATAGATGCCGTGGAAAATGGGGTGACTACGTTGACACTTTCAAATGCAACCCACGTTCGAAACTCACAAGAAAGACTCCAAACAAGTCTTAAAGACGAGAGACTAACTCTCCCAAAAAATCTACAACTCAATCGAAATTACAGTAAAAAATAATAAAAACAAGTTATTTCTGTGTCAATAAAAAACAGGTTTTGTATTTTTAATTTTTAGAAATGAAGCTTAATTGCTGTGGTGATTCGATGGATGACTTTGTGTGTGAACTTGAAATTGAAACTAATTGACAAATGGAGGTTCTGAACCAATTCATTAGGTTCGTTTCATGTGGCCTACGGCGATCGATAAATAATACTTTTCTTCATATGGAATTCGATGGTGGTCTTGACTTCATCTTGTTTCAAATTATCCTTTGGCGATTGTAGTCAAATCACGTTGGCGCTTTGGTGTTGACTCATCGATTGGCAGCTATCAGATCACTCCTTGTGTGTTTTGTACTCTTTTTTTCGATTTTAGTCAAATGCTTTGCAAGCACCCTCTTTCTTTGAGAAAATACATACATATGTATCTTTGTGAAGTTTTTTCTCACCCCCAATATTTTGTTTAATATGTCGCTCCTGATCATGCTGATGTATTACCTATGCAACAAACATTATACAAAATTAAATTTTCTTATATTTATTTAATTTTATATTTGGTTTACCTCCGATCTTTCCAATTCTCATGTAAAAAACGCAACAGCATGTCATACTCCTTACTTATCAAGGGGTGCTTTGTGTGCTTCCATTACCACTTTACATTTTTCTTCCAGCTGAACAAGAGCAGCTTGATGGTTACGATGCATTTGCAGGGACATCTTAACCAGCACAGATAATATTATCAGAACCGACGGGTAAAGCAGCATTCATTTTCGCGGAGCTCTCTAAAAAGGAGAACAAAGTTCTTGTTGCCGTCGGAGTCCTCGGGGTATTTCCACGATCTATATCTCGAGACAATCGTAAAGCCTCTTTCTCAAGAATGGGAATGCCGAGTAAATGAACGCCTGTCGAGTGTACCTGATGGGTTGTGGCAGACATATCTTTATGTACTCCGAATGACTAACCTCCGACGGCCAGAAGGATCTACATATACCTATATATGTACAAACAAAAACAAAAAGATAAAACACTCAAATTACAGAAGCCATTAAAAATTAGCCAAAATTCTTGATCGAATATACTAACCTTCAATTTAGGATTGGCCTTCTTCATCATTCTGTCTAATGTCCAGCAAAATCGTTGCTCTCATAGGCGTTAAATTTGCCAAGCTCTTGATGGCTGCACATACGTGTGTACACGTATGAAGATCTCACACGGACGAGGACGATTGTGCAGTTTATTAGTCAATACTATCGCAGGCAAGAGCTGGCTTACAATCCAGAAGCACTTCCACCACAAGAACCAATAACAAAAAACTAATTTTTGCTAAGGGCAATTATAAACATGCCGAACGACTCCACCTCTGCTTGGATTGATGTAGCCGGTACTGCTGTCGACGATGCGGGGCAGGATAATGTATTCGCGTCCATTTTTTATAGCCTTATTCGCTATTGAATAATTTTTTACTTAAGTTCACTTCACTTTTTAAACAATTTGTATCTTAAATTAATTTTAAGAACAAATATTTACTACACGACGTAAAAAAAATAAATTGTTTTGTTTTTAAAATGTCCATATGACAGTTCACTTATCGCCTTCCAATGGAAATTCCAGCCAGAAGAGTTCGGAAATTGAACTTATCGCGTTCAGTTACAGAAACCCGATTTTTTCCAAGGGCGATAACTGAGGAATGAGTTGTTTCATTTTTTAACGATTCGAAAAGTTATCGCCTGAGTTATAGAACATGGGTCCAGATTTTTGAATTTCTTGTTGCAAAATTCAAATCTGTGCCCCTTGGGGTACTTTTGCACAGTTCTCTCTGAGAGAATTTCATCTCCACTCCTCAAAGTTTGACACACTGCCCAATTTAGCCCAGAAAGTACACGAACAAACCTACTAATACATCGAAACTTTTCCTACTCGCTAGTCAACTGGCTTCCCTTTTCCGAAGCCAGCTGAGAAGCGAGTAGAGTGGCGAGTGATTTGACAATTAATGTATGTACCCAACTCGCTAGCGAGTACTCGCTCGTGTGGCCTCCGGGTAAGTTCCAACGATTCATAAGCATGGCCTACGACATCTGCCAGAGGTTGTGTTGTGGTGTGTCGTGTAATGCCGTTGACCAATAGAGTATAACCTATAATAAAGGTATTCATACTACGGCGTAAAGCCGTCGTGAATAGTAAACTTAACTACCTTTACGATGACTTTACGCTGTTGCATACGCATACCCTTTAAATACTCTGTGTCGTTGATTGTATACAATCAAGTGTGTTTTGTTGTAAACTTTTATTTGCTTCCGTAAAGCTATATATGTCTGTTCGCGTACTTCCCAAAACTACGAACTTCTACGAATTTAATTTTTTTCATATGAGCTTTGACATAACTTTGGGCTAAATTCGTAGAAATTCGTAGTTTTGGGAGGTACGCGAACAGACATTATATATCTTTCCGTGAACACTAATGTCTTTCTCCCTCCAAGACAGAAAACAATAACATTTTTAAAAAAATTGATCTGACACGTCTTCTTTTTGTCGTTGTGAATAATTGTCAAAAAAGAGAAGACAAATGTAATTTTTGGAAAAGTCCAAGATACTTTGAAAGAAATTTTATGTCTGTTCGTGTACTTCCCCAAAACTACGAATTTCTACGAATTTTATTTTTTTTATACGAGCTTTGACAGCACTTTGGGCTAAATTCGTAGAAATTCGTAGTTTTGGGAGGTATGCGAACAGACCTTTTATTTAAAAGTAGTTGCTGTCATTCCAACTGTCAAATATATTATCCCTTCAAAAACAAAAAAGTTAAAATACGTCATATTTATTACCCAAAAAGAAGTGCCTAATTATAAAATATGTATAGAAAAATTCCCATCACTAGATTACACAAAATGCCAGCACTACCTACACACTTCAACTATACATTTGGAACAAAAAAATCAAAACAGAAAGCAATATTAAAATAAAAACAAATTTCACGTGGGTAGTTATTTTGTATAGTAATATAACAGGAAATAATCGTAAATCGAACAAAAAATTAAATTTGAAGACGCTGATTGTTTTTGTACACAAAAATGTTTTTTTTAGAAAGCTCACTTACACTAACAGCCCTATTCTGGCAACCTCACTAATACCTCACAAGTCACAATAACCTCATAACTCGAGGTGAAGTTGATTTTGTGACTTTTTTCGTATTCTAGCAAAAACCTCACAACTTGTGACCCTCATAAAAACTTCAAAATTGTGATGTGCTCTTTGGCAGATCATAATTCACTTAATTGATATTCTGTCACTCAAAACTATAAAAAGAAGTAAAGGAAAATGGAGTTGAATATGATTTTGGTGCATCTTTTGGAAGAAGACTCATCTAGAAATGAAAAGTAAGAATTAACACACATTTTTATAAAAGTAAATAACTATACCTATGTTTTTTAATAAATAACTCATTAAGATTACAGCGCAGGAGAATGCTAAGACAGTTAAGGGATATGAACGATCCGTTTGCCCTTCAAGACAAAACTTTTGTCAAATTTTTTCGGTTTCCAAAAACATTGTGCTGGGACATTATCCAGGAACTCAAGTCACATGATGATCAAGCCACTTCACTCCCATTCGTCATTCGAGTATAGTCACAATTCGGCCTTTCCATTTTTATTTAAAGTGAATAATCTTGTAACACTTACAAGAAATTCCCATGATTTTCCATGAATTTCTTGTAACTGTTATACTATGTTCCCACCAAAACGAAATCCGAGATTTCAGCTAAAAAATTTCGAGATTTCAAATGGGTGGAGCAGAATTTCATGGAGATTTCGTTGAAATCCAGAGTTTTTATTGAGATTTCGTTTAAATTTCTATGAAATTTTTTCCCAGCAGCTCAAAATATGAAAAGTTTTCAACTGAAATCTCGGATTTCGTTTTGGTGGGAACATAGTATTAGATACAAAACGTTGTCATATCAAAACTACTTGCTCGATTTTGATGATTGAAACGGTTTTGAGTTACAATTACACTATACTAAGTAGTTTAAAAAACCATTTCTAAAAAAAACAAAAATTTCAAAAAATTTGCATATGGAACACGTTTTATCATTTTCTTGAACATTGAAAAAAATGACGAAACTAGTTTTATATGGAAAATAACACACCGTCATCTACCTATTCCTTACCTCTTTCCATTTCATTGTAGGTCTTATGGGACCACCCATCGCATTCAAGCTTTCCGAGAGGTCATTCCACATGTTTCTCACCCGCTGAGGGTTTGTTGGGTCATTTTTATTTGCCAGGAGTTCGGGATTTCTCCTGGCAAAGTCTATAAAAAACTCCAGCTGCTCCCGCGATGCTCGTTTATTTATTTGTTTATCTTGAATACAAAATAATAGTTATAAGATATAAATACCAATGTTAAAACATTTCAACGAATTTCTTACCAATAGATTCCATTATTATTAAATAAAATAATTTTTGTTCTTCTTTTTGAAAATAATAAACGAATTTGTTTTGACAAACAGCTGGGCGAGTTCACAATAAGAAAATCACCTTATTGTGGTGAATTTTTTTGTGAGGTTTCTTATGAGGTTTTTCGCAGAATACGAAATTGTGACAACCTCATAAGAAACCTCACAAAAACAACATCACAAAAAATTGTGACTTGTGAGCATCAAAACTCCAGAATAGGGCTGTAAACTAAGTTAATGGCAGAATACGTCTGACAATTGATTTGACAGATAGACTGGAAACTGGAAAGATTATTGGAAAAACTATGATTTATTAATCAAACAGAAAATTCAGTGAACAAACACTTTCTGATTATCACAGATTCATAACCATGGGTTTAACAGAATCTGTGATAATCTAATTGCTGATTTAACCCACTGTGAACAAACTGGCCCTTAGTCCAGATCCAGATCCCGATGATAATAAAACACGCCTATTTTATCACTTCACAAACACGCGCAAGGCGATTCCCGAACTCGTTATGAAAAACAGCTGTCAAAGTGAGTACTAAAAAGTACTAACATGAAAAATGGTACCACTTGCTCATAGAAAAAGATGATTGTGACGTCATAGAATGACCAAGATGGCGACTTGGGTGTTTCAAATGAGTACAATTTGTTTGTGTTTATCATTTTTCTTTTCACAGGTTTTCACAGAATGAAATGATTGTGATAAACGAATTATCATATGAAAACATTTTAGCATTTGTTTTCATTTTTTCACACTTCGAGAATCGCATTTGGCGTGAAGGCGTTATCATATTTATCACTTCACAGTTTCACAGATCGAGAATTGACCCCCAGATCCCGATGATAAAAAACAGGCCGAATAAAGTGTGGCTAAGGACTGTTTGTATCTACCCTACATAACATGCTGGCTCCACCTGCCATGAACGATGCCAAGACTATGAACGTGTCTAATAAAAATCCAATGGAGCCAGAAAAATCCATGTCTTGTCCACGACATGTCGAAGAAAATCAACTTTTGAACATGACATGAACGCTGTTCAAAGCTTGCCATGAAATTTGACGTTTCACGTGCGTGTGAGTTTTTTTCAGGTTTTCCTTGTATCTAGAGGTAGCTTGATATTAAAAAAGGTCTTTCTATTGTTATCTGGAGTCTAAAGGGCGTGTATTATTGCAAAAGATAGAATTAGGGGTGAGAGGGAAATGAAACGACATGACATGAACTGCCCAGCAAGAAAAAATCAGCTGATTGTTGATTGGATTGTGGTTGTGATGTTGGGCATCTGTATGTCCTGTGGAGTCGGGGTGTAATGGTATGCATGTTATTTGTGCACATTCAACGACACGCCACAGCATTCAAAACCACATTACATGAGATAAGTGTGATTCCGGCTTTATGAAACTGAAATTTCCCTATATTTATGTCAGTTCGCGTACTTCCCAAAACTACGAATTTCTACGAATTTTATTTTTTTTATATGAGCTTTGACAGAACTTTGGGCTAAATTCGTAGAAATTCGTAGTTTTGGGAGGTACGCGAACAGACCTTTTATTTAAAAGTAGTTGCTGTCATTCCAACTGTCAAATATATTATCCCTTCAAAAACAAAAAAGTTAAAATACGTCATATTTATTTTTTTGAGAATGAAACTGACGTAATTTGCCAAACATAAATAAATTAAACAACAAAAAAGTGAAAAGCAACTAAAAACACGTCCAATTTGTATCTTAACTTTAGTTTATTTTATTAAAAGGGAAGGTCTGCTTATATTTTCTTGTTTTTTTCAAATCCATCATCGAAAACGAATTGAAAAATACAATTTTGCAAATGTGGGGACGAAGAATTTATTTACAACAAAATAAAAATAATTAGTTAAAAATGTAAGTTTTTGCCAATACGTTCCAATAAAATGTTTACTAATTTAGCAAAATAAAAAATTAAACAAAAACACTCAAAATTATGCTACACACACCCCAAAAGTTTTCTAATTGCCTTCGCAGCCGAACGAAATTAGATTTTTTTTCTCAATTTTGTACTTTAATTCGCTAATCGCTACTTTGGATAGACTTTTTGGTGTTAAATAGAAATATTTATGTTTATTGCTTCTCTGCGAATCTAACTACAGCACTCAGTATCTCAGTCGTGTGACAAAAATTTAAACAACTCAGCGAATGAATCAAAAATTGGTGACTACTACTAGGTAGCTAGCTAGCTGTTGTTAGAAACGCTTCATGCTAAAAAAAGATAAGATTCTCTCCGTCGCCGTTGTGTTAAATGCGTCACAGTTGAGTTCTCGTAGAAGCAAGCAGCAGGTTGTTTGACCAAATAAAAATGGAAAACTATACATAGAGGTCACCGGCGACAACACCGACAGAACACGACTGCTCCCCTTTTGTGAACGTCGCCTCGGTCGGTCGGTGTCGGTAGTGTCTCTGCCGCTACCTCCATCACTCGTCACCTCAATGAAAATGCTAATAGAAATTAGACTACAAAAACAAAGCAACTACTACTGCCGCCCTCCATGCTTATTCAAATCTAATTCATCGGAGAGATAGAAACGCAAACGATCGACGACCAAATATAAAAGACCCCCACGAGAGCGCTGCCGAACAACTTAAAAAAAAAACAGAACTTTTCGAATTAAAGTTGCGTTTAATCAGTCTCAGTCCAAAGAGTGCCAAATGTTCATTGTAGATGGTCGGTCGGTCAATCTACGTGGTGACGGTACGCGATTTCAGAACTGAACATCGAAATAGCAAATGTTAGAGAGAGAGAGTGTGTTTTAAATTTTTGAAGCAATAAATCTCATTCCGGTTTCCGCTCGTGGGACGGTTTAAACAAGACGCACGCCAAACAAAATAAAGTTGAATCTTTCTTGTAAGACTCGTTTGACCTGTTGTCCGTTGCCGGCTAAACCATCGTCATCAGAATATCTATAAACTCGTACTCCATGCATTTGTTTCCATTGCCAAATAGAATATTGGCCCCGTTTATAAATTTGCTGCTTTAAAGGACACGAAAAGAAAGTTGACCGGTTGACCTGCAGTAGCAACAGTAACAGCAACAACATCGCAAACGGTTTTGCTGAAGCTTAACGCATTGAAAAATGTATTCTCCTGGTAACTATTTCATTTTTGTGGCCAAATATTTTGAATGTTAAATGTGATTCGATAATAATGTTGTTCGTTAACTTTTTGTTTCATTTTTCTATCAAAAATGCGGTGTTTTATAATTATTGTTTTTATTCAATTTTTGAAAAGAAAAAAAAAATTCAAAGACAACTGTACATATATTTACCTAGCACAGAAAAAAATAACTTATTCTAACTTTTCTTTTTGTCTTATCCTTATCATTGTTTTTGTTTGGTATGCTACTTCCACCCTGCCTTACACCCACGATTTTCACATTGATTGTATCTATGTATCTCGATCAAACAAATAATTAAAATAAAAAAAGAAAAACAAGTGAGTAGTTAAGTTGTTGTCTTACTTCGTTGGTACGTACATTTATTTATTTTGCAGATGATTCTTTGTGCTGCGAAGCAACGGGTGCGCTGTTTATAGAGATATATTTTTGAAATTCCATATTTGTATAGCTCTCGCTCGATTCGACCCTTGTTTGTACATTATTTTTGTTTTACTATTTATGTTAATAGAGAGATGTTGTGTTTTATTTTATTTTTATTTGTGTTTTTCCATTACTCGCAGCACTACAGTGTTAGTGAAATGTTTAAATGCTGACGTAACCCCATCTATTAGAAAAGAGGACTATAATAATAATTGAATCTATGCAAGTACCAGGCCCGTAGGGTGGGTTTTTATTAGATTGTTTTTGTTATTAAAAAAATTTATATTAACTTAGTTGTCATTGTAATTCTAAACTAAAAATTCACATAATGTCCGGAGAACAAAATTTGGTGAGGGATTTGTGAGTCGGTAAAATTTGTTTTAATACTGAGGAACAATCTGTTCACAGCTGGTCATCTAATAATTAGCATTTATTCAAGCTAGTAATTATCAAATGTGTTAATAAGAAAAAACAATCTGGTTTATTTTCTTCTAGGCTTGAAAAATGCAAAATCTATATAAAATGCTCGAATAGAATTCACAAATATGCTGTGTTAGTTTAACGGATAAGGCTACAACATTGAATATAAAGTACTCAGTTTATTATTACAGTAAAATTGTCGAGAAATTAGAAACAAAGAACTAAAACAATACATGAATATGTTATTTTGAAAAAGGGATGGGTCCACTATTTGGTCAATTTGAGATATTTATGGTTTGATGCTGGTTTATCTGTTCTCCGTACACATACGACATGCCAATAAGCCGTAATTGACCGATGCCTTTTAAGTCTACATTACCCAGCCATCGCATCTATGCGAGAATCATTGAAAATTGAACTTCTCGGATCGTAGTTAAGATGCGAAGTTGTGGCGGTCGTTTGGAAAAATCGTTAGTACCTCACACACAGCTTGTTTGATTATTTCCGCCCTTATTCGAAAACCCTATAGATAATGTAAGACGCGTTGCGTGCTTGCCTATAAGGCAGCGTCCCGTTATAACACCAATCATGAAGTTAATGTGCACTCTACTTAGTGATATCAAACACAAATCGCTTTAAATCCATTACTGGCCAGATTTGTTTTGTTGCCAAACAAGTGGTGATATTGTTCCACCTAAGGTTTGTTCTCTCCAATGCATCTTGCTTTAGCATAAGTTTACATGTAGCGATGGCTATACCTATATCTGCATTACTAGGTAGAGGTAGGGTTGTTCCTCTTTAAGCGAGTTCATCGGCTTTACAATTACCTGGGATGTCCCTATGCCCCGGCACCCAACACAGGTGAATGTTAAACTGCTGCGCCATCTCCATCTGAGATGAAAGGCAAATTAGTGCTGTTAAGCAGTTAGTAGAGACTGATTCCGGAGACTTGATAGCTGCTTCACTATCCGAGAAGATGCGGATATCCTTGGATGATTTCACGTTTTCTATCAGCAAAGATAAGGCTTCTTTAATCGCCATAAGTTTCGCCTGGAACAAGCTATAATGATTAGGAAGACGGAATGATAGACTTAATTTTAATCCTTCTGAGTTCACACCACCACCCACCCCTTCATCAGTTTTCGATCCGTCTGTGTAGAAATAAATTGATTGATCCTCGAAGAAAGCCATATCCTCCCAGAGAGTTCTAGAAGGAATGATGACTTCAAAGTTTTTGCCGAAATGTGGTTTTGGGATGGTTAATCAATGTGACTTGGTAGTGATTCGAATGAATTCACAATGATGGAATAGCCAACATTATTGTTGGTCCATTGTGAGGAAGCTTTTATGTGTATTTGCAGCCTCCTGTATTTGCACCCACCTGTTTGCTAAAAATACGGAGGGTGCCAGATGCGATTGCAGATGCGTCTACATTGTTAAAAGCGCCTTCTATATATAGGAAAGCAACCATGGTGTACTCTTTATGATGGAGGCAATATTCAATGGTTCTCACTAGATACGGAGGGTGCCAGATGCGATTGCAGATGCGTCTACATTGTTAAAAGCGCCTTCTATATATAGGAAAGCAACCATGGTGTACTCTTTATGATGTAGGCAATATTCAATGGTTCTCACTAGATTGTGTAGAGCAGCTTCCACCGATTTCCCTTTTCAGTAAGCATGTTGACCCGTAGAAAAAAATCGCATGTCAATTCTCCTTCGTAAGTGGATATCAATCAATCGTTCAAAGGTTTTTAGAAGGAATGATGATGCGACTGATAGGTCTTAGATTTTCGGGTATATTTGGGAACACTTCCCAGCTTTGGGTATAAACACAACCTTGACTTCTCTCGAAGATAATGGAATGTGGACCAGTGCTAAGCAACTAGTAAATATACACTCCACAATTGGCAGAATTCAATCTTTGTTCATTTGGAGTTCGGCTGGTATTATACCATCTGGTCCCGCAAACTTGTAAGGTTGGAAGCTGTTCAGCGCCCATTGCAGCTTGTACCTGGTAATCAGACCTTGTGGTCGAAGCTATTAATGTTTTGGGAATTACGAGGGAAGTGAGTATCTAATAGCACAAAAATGTAGTTCAAAATTTTAGTTGAATTTAAAGTCATGTGATAGGATCGAGCATTCAAATTTAGAAGTGAAATGCAGAGCATCACCCCTTTCAATTAATTTACTAGCTACGCTCCTTCAAATTAGCCTTGAGTGGATTTTTGTTTACACATATAAACGCATTCAATAGTCGCATTCATCTATAATTATTCATCATAATCAGCCAACCGCTTGATTTAGGTATCAGTTTGAATTGTTTTTTTTTTTTTTTTTAATGAGTGAGACGGTTATTGTTGCCAAAGTTTAGAATCTAAATTGTTTTATTTTTGAACCTTAATTGAATTTATTTGTTGAATCATTTAAGGCCAGTCATACTTCATTTCAGAATTTGTGACATTCTAAATATCTATGATCAAAACAAAACCGAAAAGTGATTGATCCGATATAAAGTTCTATTATAAAATGACAAAAACTACCTTTTGTATTTTGTATTAACTATTGAATCTATTAATGTGGTAGAACAATACATCAGTAGAAATAATTGTAATATACCGAACGGAAGACAAAATGTTGTTATTATCTAAACGATTAAAAAGTGACAAAGGTTAGGAATGTTTCAACTTCAATAGCCTTTAAATGTTCTTTATGTTTGTTATGTATTGAATTCTTACAATATTTTTATTTTTAATTTGTTTTTATTTTTAATTCAACTTATAGGTACATAATAACTAAGTTAAAGCTAGACAAGAATTCAAAAAATTAGTCTTCTTATCAATAATTAAAATTACTTACTAGTCTTGACGATCGCTCTAAGTTAAGTTAGTGTTATGTTGAGGTGATTCTATATTACTCTTGAAGGAGTGAGTCTGGTCAGAAATTTACACTGGGTTTTCTTTGGTCTTACGGGGAGGTGTCTTCGTTTAAAAAACAGTTGATTCTGATGCTTTTATAAAAAAACATGGTTGCTTAACCCTTGTGTGTACCTAGACTCGGTACGTTCTTTAGCCATAGCGCTACCGGAAATACCGACAA
The DNA here is from genome assembly GCA_963921185.1 of Dasysyrphus tricinctus. Lineage (NCBI taxonomy): Eukaryota > Metazoa > Arthropoda > Insecta > Diptera > Syrphidae > Dasysyrphus > Dasysyrphus tricinctus. The sequence continues at coordinate 38,965,504 of OY992532.1, read as the reverse complement.
CATCAGGATACTTGTTTTCAGTATATGTAGGCTCGCTATCACACGCGTTTCGAGCATAACGAGCAAAGCGATACTTTACCAACAAGTCAGAGAGCGGCATTAGACAAAAAATGGGGTATACATCTCAATAAGTTGTTCCTCAAAATCTATTATTATTTAAAAATTCGCGTATTCCCCCTCCCAGAGCTTCCCCGCTATTTTGTCTCCTCTATTTTTTAAATCAATTTACTTCAATCGTTTGATCAGAGAGAAAAAATATTAAGCTTGTTATTTTGAAGCTCTCATACGTTCGACTATCTGTAGTTTTCCCTAAAAAAATAGAAAATGGCAAAGTTTTCAAAAAACCACTCAAGTAAACACATGTTGAAACTGATGTCTCAATTCCCAAGAAAACAAAAATTGTTCTAAATGTAAAAGCAATTTTTCTTTCTCAAAATGCTTATCAGTGCAGAGGGGGCTCTTGGCTGAAATGACTCACACAAAACTCTTTCATCGATTAAGCATTAATCATATCAATGAGTGTAGTTGGATTCTTCGTATATAAATGTTTCGTTGAGATTTTGATTGAAGTCATCAGTTAATTTGAATATTATTTTAAAAACAAAGTCTTATTATTTGTTATATCGCCTTTAACCCATCTTTAAAAATTCATGTTAACGTAAAGATGTTGTCCTATATTTCATCGCTTATAGCTTGCAAGTTTCATAGTTAAAATTATTCTCAATTGCATGTCTTTATTACATCCTTTCTGAGGTTTAAGAATAAACTAAAATTGGATATCTTCTTATTTCAGTGAGCACACACGACAGCTACCCCGACTATCCTGAGTCTGAAATGGATGATCGTGATAGCCTCTATTTCGATACGATCTCTTTGGCTGGATCCGAAGCGGCGAACAATCGACGATCACTTTCGCAGTCCCGCATGACCATCTACCACTCGGCAGTAGATTTAGCATACGATGGCACTCCAAAGCGGAACAGTCGTGGCTTAGATAAGAACGGATTAGGTAATGAATGATATGCAATAATCATTGTTTAAATGACTAACAATCGAACAAAAATATTCCAATGCAGCTAACTATCGCAATTCTGCAGCGGCGCTGACCAATGCTATGAGCAATGGTGCAAATGGCGATGACAGCGGACCTTATTCGGAAAACAACATCGCTGTTAATAACAATGGACTAAACGATGAGGTCTCTAGCCGACTTATCCCTAGTAGTTCTTGTAATAAAGATAAGAAATTGCCAATTACGTACTCCCAGTGGAAGTTTAGGGTAACGAATTTTACACAAGCAGAAGCACTTATCCAATTTCTTGTTCATTTTTTTTTTATTTCTAAAATTTTCTTCTCGTTTGCTTTAATTTTTTTTCTTCCATCGTCTGGTTATGTTTTTTGAAGAATTTTGCTTTCAGGGTTAATTCATTTTGAGTTCATTCGTTTTTGAATTTTTGTAAATTCTCCCTGTTTGGCAATGTTTTTGAAATGGAACACCCGCTTCTATTTGAAATATTTTTGTTATGAACATTTACGAATTTTTCTGCTTTTATTTTTCATTTTGTTTTTTCGTTTTTTAGTTTGTGATTGTGTGCAATTTGTTTTGCGTCGCACAATTTTAAAAGAAAATGATAATTTTTGTTTTGTCTGTTTTGGAGCACTTTTTATGTAAATATCTTTGGAAATACCTATTCTTTGGACGGATGGCTTGTGGGAACGGGTAATGGCAATTTTTTTAATTTATCCTGTGATATGTACATATATTTATATATACCTATATTCAATTGAGTTTTCTGGGATATTTTGTGTTGCGTAATAATTGAGTAAGAGCTTTATGACAAAGTTTAATTGCATTCTAAGGAATAGTAGTTGTTGGTTATATCAATATAATGCTTTGTTGTGTTTTAAAAAGTTAACTATTATAAATTCTATATAAATTATTATTATGTATATTTAAATAGCTAACCTATTTTCCATTGAAGGATTTAAATGCTTATGTTTGTGCGTAAAAAGTAGAAAAAGATTAGTATATAAATAACTATATACACTCCTGTTCAATTAAATAGGTACACAATTTTGAGAATGATTAATCGGTTTAACTCCGAACTGATTGGGCTGAATGACTTTTTGTAAATGGCATTAGAAAAGGTATACAATTTATGAGCAATCTTAATCGTTACGTCATAACACGCTTGAATATCATTTCTTTCATTTCATGTTAAAATCTTACCCCTTTTTTTTTGTTCAATTGAATAGGTGTATCACCAATATCGTTTCTTTTTCTTTGAACTAATTGAAGGTCAAAAATTTTAAAGCTTTGTACCTATGAGTTTTATATCAAAGGTTTTATGATTTAACGCAATTTTTTTTAATGTGGAGAATGGGAACATGAAAAGTACTTGGCGGGGTTGAGTAAGCGCGGTATGAAATACTTCGAATTACACACTCAACTGTAGAAATATAAGCACTGAACCTAGCTTGTTTCCTTTTTTGTTTGCCATCAAAACTGGTGAATTAGACGCAGTCCTTAAAATTTCTCTTCCATCACTTGCGGAAGTAGCATCCTTTCATATTAACACCATCTTTTTGATGGATAGAACATAGTAGAAATTCTGTTGATTGTTTCCTTAATTTTATGTCTCGTTAGTCCTTGATCATAAAAACTCAACCGCGCCAAGCCCTTTTCCTCCATTCTCCACTTTTTCAAATTTGTTTTGTGTTAAATAAAAAAAAACATGATATAAAGACCATACTAAGCTTTAAAAAGTCTGACCTTTAACTAGTTCAAAGAATAATATTAACGATATGGGCGATGTTCCTATTCAATCGAATGAAAAAACGAGCCTCAATTTGTAAAGAAATGATAATGTACAAATTACACGTAATGATGGTGGGAATACGTTTGTGTGTTTTATTATTCTCTCCTGAATTAGATGCTTTCTCTAATGCCATTTGCAACAAAAACATTCAGCTCACTCAGTTCGGAATTATAACGGTTTAGAAATTCAATTAAACGGGAGTGTAGTATAGTCAAGGGAATGAAGGCGTTAATTTAAATAACAAAATTATATTTCAGTAGGTTGACAGTATAGACTAGACACGTATGTAGTATTTGGCACCACGAGTGGTGGCCGTTTGAATGCAAAAAGTTATTCACAGCCTATTTAATATAATGCGCTTTTCAAAATGTAGAGCTAAAAACTATATCAATATAATTTTAGTTAAAACAAAAAACAAAAAAATTGGTACTTAAAAAAATAGTTGTAAGACATTATAAGGTCTTATGACGGTTCGCGAATAGAACGTTCGTTTAAAGTCGAATGGTTTGGCGAATATTATGCAATTTGGAATTGGGGTTGGTCAATGAATAGATTCGCCAAAAACTCATCGCTATTACAAGGAAAATGCATTATTATGACCTTGTATTGCGACAGATAAAGAAATTTTTATTCAATTCCACTTAAAACGTAATTAATCAACATTAATTTTCTTACTGCAAACACAAAATCCATCTTCCTGGACTACAATCCGTCAGTTTTTTCAATTTTTTTATTTGATGGTTATTGTTTAAATTAATTTTCAATAGTTTTTATATTGTTAATGGTGTTTTTTTTAGCTATTTTTGATTGGAAATATTGAGCATATTTTTATCAAAAAGTTATATTTTATTGTTTTTTTTTTTCGTTCGCCGGCCAGTCACTAACAATTTGAATTCGCTTAATTTTAATGTTCGCTTGTTGTAATACCAAATTTTTTAATTTTTCCTGATTTGTTAGGATTTATATTTGACACCAAAAACAGATATTTCCAAAAGTTTGGGGAAGGGGGAAACCTAAAAAGAAATCGTCGGTAAACAATTTCTTGAGATTAGTATGCACATAATGTATACGTATAGCTATGGCCAAAATAACAACAACACTCTTTACTTTTAAGCTTGACCATCCCTGATTCTTAGATTAGTCCATCACGTCACCACGTAAAAGTGGTACTGGGGTAACGTTGTTTTAGTAACCTGTTTATCGAATGTATAATTTTGTGCATTTTTCTTCTTTTCTTCACATAGTTCACTTTTTGTCTTAAAGAAACTGGCCAAAAAAATAGCAACACACAGAAAAAAAAAAATTAAAAAATGCAATTTTTCTTTTGAAATGTAAGATATTTTTTTCATTGTTAATAATACATTTTTTTGGACGGAAAACGGGTTTTTCTTTGTCTCGTCGCTTCACATGATATTATGATATTCCTCCAACATTTCCTAGCTTTTAAAGGATTATTGTTAATTTGATGGCATTTGACAAAAGAAATCAACTTTTTCCTATTTTTTTTTAGCAAAGGATCTTTTCTTTTTATCTTAAGATAAACATGTTAATTAAATATAACCTCAGTACCAGTTTTTTTTGACGTGATGAGCTTATCTAAGAATAAGGGATAGTCAAGCTTGAAAGTAATGCGTGTTGCTATTATTTTTGCCATAGCTGTATGTACCTACATATATTTAGGTAAAAACTTTCAGGTATTTTTTGATTGAACCACGCCATTTTGTTTCTTCTATCAATTGTGTTTTCATTAAAAAATTTCAAGCTTTTTTGAAAGTTAGAAATCTAGTCTTTTATTTTATTTCTACTTTTGTGAAAAAATATTTTCAAACTTAAAATTTGCCTAAAAAAATAAAAAAAAAAAATGTTTGGGTGAATGTCAAATTGTGGATTTATGTTTTGTGGTCTTTGAAGAAAATGAAAATTTCGAAAACTGCCTTGTTATACGAATAGTCTTGTTTGTAGTTTATTTTAATACTAGCTCGCGCTTATGTTTATTTTGTAACCGATTCTGGTTGACGATCGATACAGACAAAATTAACGAATATCATTATTTATTTTGGGTTATTGGTTAATTCAGATATACATAAATGTACATATTACAAAAAGAAAAATAATTATTGTAGTCATAGCTTTTGCCTCCCTGCAAACTGAATATCCCAGTGTTAGTCCAATAGCTGGCAGCAAATTTTTTTGGTGAAAGTATTACCAAAATATAAGTTTGAGAATTTGCAGGTGCATGCATCTTAATATCGAGTTCAAAAGTCTTTCAGTATTTTTTCGACACCCATGTTGGAGACGGTGTGTTGAAAAAAGCCGTTTTCCAAATTTTGTGGCAGGGTTACAATAATACGAATTCATTTTCAAAAAACAGGAAATGATTCTCTTCTCATTTTCCCTAAGTCCATATACTTTAATTTTGAGAATCTGTTTAATAGAACTTGAGATATAACCATTTTAGATGCACCGTATCGTGAAACATTTTGAGATTTAAAAAATAAAAAAAAAGCCGATAAGCTTTGCAGAGGCTCTATTACTCAGGTCACACAATTAAAATTTGTGGGCTTAAGAAAAATTGAACTGGTTGTACCCTTGACGCAAAATTTGAAAAGCGCTATTTTAAACCCCTCGCTAAAAAAATCCTACCCTGACTTCTGCATTCGATATCAAGATGTATGAGGCTACAAATTCACATACATAGGTATATGCTCATATTTTGGCTATGCGTTTACCCACAGAACTTTCTGCCAGCTCTTAGTCTATAATATGTGAGCATATGGTGCTGTATGCTACATGCATATGTACATATGTTGTATGTCCTTCCGTTTGGCGTAAATATACAAATTCTGGTCACTGGGCACATGCGAATATGCTATATACATATGTACATAGTATGTATGTACATTTATAGCTGCCCATGGGGAAATCAAAACTTTGAGTAAGTGTCTCATCAGCATTTAAGGCAGCCTCCTTAATTCGGCATAAATAGATTTTTTTAATAGAGCAATTTTCACTGCCCTTGCTCTTGCGATGAGCTCCTGTTTAATTTAAACCGCGTTTGTGAAGCATATAATACCTATAAGAAAACCTCAAAATAATAAAAAACAAACTATCACTGAAACGATATAAAAATTGACTGGTTATTTTTTCAAACTTTATTGATTTATTTTTATATCCTATTGACGCTTCCAGAGTCCCATCTATCTATATATCAAAATTCATGATAATTGATTCAATGGTTTAGGCGTGAAAGCGTAACAAATAAACAAACAAACTCACTTTCACATTTATAATATTAGTAGGAAGTAGGATAGTAGGATATAGTCACATTATTACTTTTATAATCAAATAAAGTGTACAATATGTGATAGATAAATCAAAGAAGCTGGTGCACTCAGTTGAAACTGATTCCCAGTTCAGCTTATCTCTCATGTAAGCTCCAGCTTGTTAGCGCAAATTCTGATATCTTTCTTATCTTTTAGCAAAATACTAATAGTGTCTTAAAAGATTATCACCAAACTGTACAAACTATTACATTTTTTTTTTTTTTATAAATCAAAAAAACTTAAATTTCTAAATAATACTGGAAACATCCATACAAACAGAACTCCATACAGACTGAAATCGAACAAAATCAATATGGAACTGAGACTCCAATCTTTTGTATCAATATCGAAATATTAACTCTCTCATCCATTTGTGAACTGTTGAAAACGATTTGATCCTCTTTTCGTGTTTTGTTACTATTTTTTGTGAACATCAAATGCGATTTTTCCTAGTATACAACTTAAAGCGTGGTACACATTATCAAACCTGAGTGTCAGCCATGTTGGATATCAAACCGAACTGACAATGTGTACACGCTGAATGATGGTTTGACACTCAGAACTGCCTGCTCACAAAATTTTTTGATACTGCGTGACAACCCTCGGTTTATTGGGTGGTTGATCGATGATGTGTACACAATTTCATTCATGAGCCGTCATTCACGGAACAAAACACGATTTTTTATAGCGAATCAGTGGAAAAGGTGCAAACAAAAATAAGAAAAAGAAAAGTAATGAAGGAATTAACACAATTCGTGGCGGAAATAGCCTCAAAATAAAATGAAACAATTTTCTGAGAGTAGTGGAATTTCTTTGCCTGACGCCCAACATAACTGATAAGTGTGTACGCGAAGCTTTTCACGCAGGTTTGATATCCAACACGCGTGACACTCAGGTTTGATAATGTGTACCACGCTTAACAGTCTAATGTTACCATTCATGAGTTTTGTTTGTAATTTAAAAAATAATTAAACCCTAAATGCACCCTTAACTTTTACTTTAAAAATGTTGAGCTCGTGTCAGGCAATTACTTTCAACCGAAAAACTCATCTAGTACTGTTTTTGTTTCCTAGTCCCCAAACTTTCGTTTTAATGATGCGATTAAAAGAACTCAAGATATGCACTTTTAAAGCGAACCATGATACAACTATATAACATAGCGCATTGCGCATCATGAGCCTAAAATGACGTCATCGACGCACACAAATATTTTTTCCAAGATTAACAAAACAAAGTTTTTTTAACTAAAATTTAATAATTAAATATGAAACATCATTTCTTAAAAATAATGCACTTGTTTTTAGGCTTTTGAACACGCATTTTTATTGTAAAAAGAACAAAAAATACTAAGGAAATTTGTGCGTCGATGACATAATGCGCAGAACGAAACGAAAAAAAACAACCTTATCGGCATAATTTTGGAGACTTTTTTTTGTTGTTGATTTTTAATTTTTTTCAAATTGCAAATTTTTTTCTCTACAAAAAAGGTGTTGAGCATTTAGTATCTTGAAATTTAGCTTCATTTTCGAGTTACTTTACTTTAGATGGCGCTCACATTCCAGGGTGGACTACTGCCTCAACCGACAAGCCCCTCCAGCCTGCTCGGTCTCTAGCTAGCTGCCTCCAGTTACGCACTCAAAGTTGGTTGAGTTCGTTCTTCACTTGTGTGCGCCACCTAAGGTGGGGTCTTTCTCTGCTGCGCAGACCATCAGGAGCAGATTCGAAGACTCGTCGGGCTGGTGCGTAGGTGTCCATACGCTCCACGTGTCCCAGCCATCTAAGCCGCTGTAAAGCCCATAAAGCTCATTGTTAAATCTTCTCCTCCATACTCCATCGATACAGACTGGACCGAAGATCACCCGATGAATTTTCCTTTCGAGTTACTAAATGCAAAAAACAACTACTATTGACCGTTATAACTCCAAACTAAGGGGACCAAATGAAGTTTTGTAAATGGCATTAGAGAAAGCATCCAATTTAGGAAAGAATAAGAAAACACACAATCTTAATCTTACCGTCACGTCATTACACGTTTTATTATCATTTTTTTTTAATTCATGTTGAAATCGTAGCCCTTTTTTCGTTCATTTGAATGGGTACAACGCCTTTATCATCACTTTTGCTTTGAACTAGTTGAAGGTCAGACCTTTAAAACTTATTTTTTGGAGTTTCTATCATGGTTTCTTTGACATGACACAAAAAATTGAGAACAAATGGAGAATGGGTGGAGGAAAAGCACTTGGCGCGGTTGAGCTCGCGCGGCTTTTTAGTTTAATGATCAAGGACTAACGGAACATCAAATTTGAGGAAAAATTAACAGAACATCTTCTTTACTTTAAAATTATCCGAAAAATAAATGAAAAGATTGTGTCGATATGAAAGGTGTAAGAACCTGCTACCTCCGCAAGTGATAGACGAACAATTCTGAGGGTTACGCCTAATTTGTTGGTTTAAAATGGCTGAATCAAGGGAACAAGCTAAGTTCAGCGCCAGTTGTTGTTCTGCATACCGAATAAGAAGAAAATCAAATGAATCCACTCCTAAAAGAATTAAGAAAAAAAAAAGAACAAAAATAACCGAATGCAGTTTTGTAAGCTTCATCTTCATGAGACTTGAAAGAAAGAGAAAGTGGTGTAAAGTCCTTTTTTCTAATAAAAAAGGGATTAAATTCGACGAAATAGATAGATTCAAATTGTATTTCTATGACTGAGCGTTTTTTGTAACTCAACCATGGTCGTATCAACTGTTCAAAAATGTGGGGTTAAATTTCTTTTCCTTGAACTCTCAAACTGGAACTTCCTTCAACTAAGTGGTGTTTTATTTTCATTTGTTTTCTTTGTCGGTATGCAGAACTTTCAATTACACTCTCGACTATAGAAATACTGGCACTGAACTTAGCTTTTTCCCTTGTTTTAGCCATTTTAACCAACGAATTAGACGTAACCCTCATAATTTTTCGTTTTTTGCATCTTTCCATATCGACACCATCTTTGTGTTTATTTCTCAGATAATTATAAATCAAAGAAGAGATTCTGTTATATTTTTCGGAAATTTGATGTCCCTTTAGTCCCTTTTAGATCATGAAAACTTTAAATTCGCGCGAGCTCAACCGCGCCAAGAGCTTTTCCTCCACCCATTCTCCACTTTTTCTCAATTTTTTTTGTGTCATCTCAAAGAAACCATGATAAGAAACCTAAAAATAGCTTTTAAAGGTCTGACCATCAACTAGTTCAAAGTGAAAGTGATAATAACGGTGGTGTACCTATTCAAATGAACGAAAAAAAGGGCCACGATTTCGACATGAATTTAAAGAAATGATAATAAATCGTGTAATGACGGTAAGATTAAGATTTTGTGTTTTCTTATTCTCTCCTTAATTGGATGCTTTCTCTAATGCAATTTACAAAGCTTCATTTGGTCACCTTAGCTTGGAGTTATAACGGCTAATAGCACTCGAAAGTTTTGTACCTATTCAAATGAACGTGAGTGAACATACTTTAATTGGTCTTACTATTGTATGATGGGTATATACTATTTGTTGTTTTTTTGCTTTTGTCATAGGTATATGGGGATTTGTGATGGGATAACAAGACTTTTCCAATAAGTTTTTACTAGCGATGGCCTCAAGAGTATTTGATAAGTTTTTCTTGTCTAAATTTCCCCTACCAATGCCTTTCCAGGGCCTTAATTGTGATTGACAAAAACTTGCCATTTTTCCAGGTGGGGAAGCTTTAGAAAATATAAATAATATTTTACCAACATTTTCAAAAAAATGTTTTTTTAATTTGTTTTAAAAAATATTCAATTCCTTTTTTAGAAAATCAAATATTTTGAAAACTAGATGGTTGATTTTTTTTGAGACTCGGTATTAAAGGGATTGTTTAACACTCTCTAGAATATTTTAAGATACAAATATATTACTTTTATAAATAAGTCGTGCAGACTGGGTCGCACGTACTTGCTCTTATGTTCAAGACACTGCGGGTTAAAGAAGAGAGAAGCATGAAATACGACATTTAAATTGGCTAAAACAACTCTTGACAGTTTGAGGTGAAAAAAAGAATGCCATGTTAATTCTTGATTGAATGTGATTGTACGGTAAAAAAATTTAAAATCGTTGGAGCGGTTTTTTAAAAAAATAATTTTTTAATATATAAAATTCTGAAAACATTTTTAAGAAAAAATTTTGGTATGCAAATCTCAAGTATATGTATATTTATGTGTATGTAAAACCAAAATTTGAAAAAAAATTGTTGATCCGTTTTTGAGATATCGAATTTTCAAAAAAAAAATTGCAGCTTAAAAAAAAAAAAAATTGCAACTTTTTTTAAAAATCCAATAACTTTTTTTTGAAAAATTTTGATATGCAATATTATTTATTCTTATTTGAAATTTGTATATAAAAAAATCATCTAAATCCATTTAGCCGATAACTAGAAAATTCAAAATAAAAAAATACGTTCTATGACAGTTACTATAGTTGCTAAGTGTAAAATTTTATAATTTTTGATAGTAAATCGTACTAATTTTAGTACATGAAAAAAGTTTAATCAAAATCGTAGGAGTCGTTTTTTAGCAAACAAATATTTTCCTTTGCGGTTTTTTAACTTTTGTATGGAGGGTACCGTTATTTTTTATAAATGTAAATTTTTTTATAAAAATATTTTGTAAAGTACTAAAAACTCTTAAATATCGAGTTTCAAAAAATCGATCATGTCGTTTTCGAAATATTTGATTTTCCAAAAAAAAATTTTGAAACATTTTTTAAAAATCCAAAAAATATTTTTTCAAAAATTTTGGTCAACAAAACTATTTATATTTTTTGGAAGCTTCTGTATACAAAAAATAATATAATAATAATCGATCGAACCGTTTTGAAGAAAATCAAAAATTTAAAAAATGGTTCTTTGGAAGGTACATTAATAACCATTTTTGGAGAAAAATACGAATTTGTAAAATTGTTAAAAAAATTGTATGGCAGGTACCGTTATTTTTGGTTCTAAAAAGTAAAAAATGAAAAAAACGTGTGGGCATAATCACCAAAAACCACTATGTAAGTACCAAGTTTGAAAAAAAAACGATCGAGCCATTTAGGCTGAAGACGAACAGACAGACAGACAGTCAGAATTGTGCCACCCATTTTTTTCGTGTTCTATATCATCGTAATATCATGTTTGATTGTTATCTAATTTTTTTTTGCACGAATCCAAAACTTGCCTTATAGTACCTATATATCGCAAGTAAACATAGCAGGACCTACCATCCAAACCTACATATTATGTTAAAAAACTGTTAAGAAAAATGTTTTGTTTTATATAATGCTAAAATTATAATTATAAAAAAATTACACTTTGCAACTACTAATATCTAGTAGGTAAGGTTAAGGTGGCTGCCAGGAAAATTGCTGACACACTTAGGCCAGAATAGGCCCATTGTGATACCACACAAAGACTGCGAGGTGATTAAACCAATTGGAGCTTTTAATGAAGCGATGGAGACTGTGAATGTCAATTTTATTTAAATCACTTGGATCGTCAAAGAAAAAACTTCCTAAGTGTATTTTACGTCTTTGAGAAAGAGCAGGACATGAGCAAAGAAGGTGAGGGATAGTTTCTTCCTCCTCTTCGTCCATGCAGCTTCTGCAGAAATCATTTGAGAAAACGCCGAGTCTATTGGCGTGTTTGCCTATGAGGCAGTGTCCAGTAATGACACCAATTGTGGAGCTAATATGCAATCACGCTACAATGATCAGGGAGACGGAAGGAGAGACTAATGTTTAGTCGTTCTGAGTACACGCCACCACCCACCCCCTCCTCAGTTTTTGAGCCATCCGTGTAGAAATGAATTGCTTCATCATCATCATCATCGTGTCCTGTAACTCCGGCTGGGGCATAGGGCGTCAACAAAACGTCTTCATCCTTCACGGTCTGCTGCAAGGTACTTTAGCTGTGGCCACGTCTTTCTCTGGGATTCTGCTTCCGCTAAGACTGATTTCCATGTTGTTCTTGGTCTTCCAACCCGCCGTGCACCCTGAGGATTCCATTCAAAGGAATGCTTTGCAATTTCATCGTTTGGTTTCCTCAGTGTGTGACCAATCCAACGCCATTTACGCTTTCTTATGTCGACGTCCAGCCGCTCTTGACTTGTCCTGCGCCACAATTCCTCATTTGATATTATTTGTGGCCAGCGAATCTTTAGGATGTAGCGAAGACAGCGATTCACAAAAGCCTGCATTTTCTTCGAAATAGTAGACGTGACTTTCCAGGTTTCACAAGCATATAACAGCACGGATTTGACATTGGATTCGAAGAATCTGAACTTAGTGCGTAAGGAGATTTGACTGGATTTCCAAATTGGGGACAGGGTACCGAAGGCAGCACGAGCTTTATTCATTCTTCTTTTAACGTCCAGATCCGTACCACCGTTTGCAGAAAATGAATTGCTTCATCTCTCAAAAATTCCTCATCATCCCAAGTGGATCTTGTTGGAATTGTGACCTGGAAATTTTGGCCAAAAACAGGCTGAGGGATGGTGTAGTCGGAGTGTTTAGGGATTGATTCGAATTTGTTCAAAATAATGGTATGGCCAATAGAGTTATTGGACCATTGAGAGATGGCTCTGAGACGAATAGCTGTGCTCGCTGCCACTTGTTTAGTGTATATATCGAGGGGTGAAATGTTAAGCAGTATGTCTAAGGCAGCGGAAGGTGTCGAACGGAGAGCTCCGCTGATACACATGCAAGCTGATCTCTGCACTTTGCTTAACTTATCTCGATAAGTTACCTTATCTAAAGCAGTCCACCATACTGCCACCCCGTAGGTGAGTATCGGTCTGATGACCGCTGTGTATAGCCAGTGGGTGATATGTGGGGACAAGCCCCATTTGGTTCCAATAGCTTTTTTACAGGAGAAAAGCGCCACTGCGGCTTTTCGGACTCTTTCTTGTATATTTGGTTTCCAGCTCAACTTTTTGTCTAAAATCAGACCTAGATATTTAGCTTCATCTGAAAAGTTGAGTTGGATACCATTTATTGATGGAGGGTCTATATTCGGAATTTTATATTTCCTTGTAAAAAGGACAAGTTCAGTTTTGTGGGGATTTACACCTAGTCCACATCTGTCTGTCCATTTAAGTAATTTGTTGAGAGCGGTTTGCATTAGTTCTATAATTATTTGAAGATGCTTTCCCGATATTGCAATGGCAACGTCATCAGCATATGCAATTATTTTGAAACCATCTGCTTCTAGATTAACCAATAGTTCATTGATTACGATGTTCCATAAGAGTGGGGATAGGACTCCACCTTGCGGTGTGCCTCTGTTGACAGATCTTCTAACAGAGAAGTCACCTAATGTTGAGTTGATTATTCTACTTATCAACATGAGGCTGATTAACTCCCTAAGTGAGCTATCAACGTTCAATTTCTCAAGCGCGGTTAAAATTTCAGTACCTATTGCTGACGTTGTTGAAAGCACCTTCAATGTCTAAGAAAGCAACCAGGGTGTATTCTCTATGATGAAGGGAATATTCAATAGAATATCTAGTACCTTTCATAAAACTTTTTTTTTTATTTTGAATTTTCTAACACCAGCTGAACAGATTTAGATTAATTTTTTAAAATAAAAATTTCAAATATTATTGCATATAAAAATTTTCAAAAACAATTTATTTTTGAATTTTTAAAAAAGTTTGTTGACAATTTTTTTTTTAATTTAATTTTTGTATGCACATTAATAAATACTTAAGATTTGCATATACCAAATTGTTTTCTTAAAAATGTTTTAAGATTTTGATATACATACCTATACAAAAACATTAAAAAAAAACTGCTCCAATGATTTAATTTTCTGTTTTCATACAACTATACATATATGATCAAGAATTTAAATGTCATTCTCTTTTAACGACTAATTAACGGCAATTTATTAAGCACTAAAATATAAAATTTTAGAAGATTTTACCACTTAAAAAAAAACATAGAAAACATAGATTCGAAAGTGTCACACGTAATTAACGACTTATTAACGGCAAATTATCCACCTACCCATTTTTCGATTTGACAAAGTTGCTTTGCTAACTTGACATTCATACACTTCATGTATATGAAGCGTCCCAAAACCTAGCTTTGACCACTAAAACACAGCTTATGAGTAATAATATGCGAGTGCAGTGCCATCGAAGTAATATTAAAGTAAAAATACTTTCAAAATTATGCAAAGCGTTGCAGAAACGGAAATTTTTTAAAGAAAGATCTCCCGAAATGTTTTTCTTTTCACACCTCAAATTGTTCTTTCCTTTAACTTTTTTCACTACGCTGGCGATGTGCTCAGACTTTAAAAAATTACTTTAATACATACCTAGTTCTAGTCCTAGTACCTGATCTTTTTGTTTTGAACCAATTGAAGGGCTTACATTAAATACATTAATATATGGCATACTAGTAGAATTCAAATTTCAAGCACGTGGCCTCATGAAAGCATTTCTTCTATTTATGGGAAACCCCAATATCATTTCATTGTTCCCATCTCCTAAGTACCAGTATTACTTGATGATTCATTTTTTAGAAGGTATTATTTTATTTATAATTCATTGTTTCGTGGAATTTACACTTCTTTTATTTGATGTTTGTCTTAAAACAGGTTGCTCTTGCTCAGCTGACTATGCGCTCTCACCAAAAGACCGCTATTGTCAGTTTTTTGTTGTTACTGACTCGTTGATGGTGTTGTATCAGGACTTAACTTATTTTGATTAAAAGTTTTCTTTTCAAATTATATTTTGATTCTAAGCTACGCACGTCTATGCGTTGAACCCGGCCGGCCGGTCTTCTATTGTGTATTTAAATTTGCTGTGCAGAAGATACTTCTCCTAGGATTTAAAAGTCAAGATCAAAAATGATTTTATTTGTAAACCAGGTTAACAGCTGACTTTATGAATATCAAATAATGCAAAATTTCTTAAATCTGTTTATTTTCTTGTCTGTATTAAATTTCTTTCTTCTTAATGCAAATTCGAACTGAAATAAATAGCTATCTGTGGTTTGGTATCCTGCTTTACCATGGTATTTCACACAAGAGTCTAGTGTTGGTGAACGTTTCTAAAAATACGTACATATGTGCCTACTCTGTGGCTTTCAGTGATAACTTTCTTTCTCAAAATAAACATCAATAATTATCATATTCTTCATAAAACGATCAAGGCTATCATTAATCTGTTAAAAAAAACAAGCTATATTGAGTGCGTAAGATAAAGTAGGTAGGTACCCAAATATTGCCTCCCACAGGTGATTTAATTTTATTTCTTCTTGTTAAAACATTGTGTTTGAAAAAAAATTCTCTCACTTTTAATTATTGCAGACTATAACAAAATAATAATAACAAATAAAACCAAAAAAAAAAAAAGAAGATAAATTTAGCTACTTGAACCATTTACCACTGGCAGTGTAGCGTTGTCATATTCATGTTAATATTTCTCGTATATGTGTCTCATGACTCATGAGAGTACTTTTTATCCCGTCTATACAGCTCAGTTTTCTTACTCAGTCTCAGTTATACACTGAAGATAGCTAGAGAGACGGAGAGTGTTAAGCAAGTGATTTCTTCCGGTTGTAAATTTAAATTTTATTTACTCTTGAATCCCAAGTATGGGCAATTGTGAGGCTTTCATTCGTGAGGCTATTGAAACTTTAAAATATCGCCCTGAACACGGACCTGTAAGTGCTTTTCGATTTCGATTCATATAAATGATCTTACATTTAATTTCATTGACCTCGTGTTGAGATAGTGACAAAACAAAAAATGCATGTATTTCATTAAAATGCATTTATATTTAGAAAAAATTATATTGCAGTGGCAGTGATTTTATATGCAAAAAAAAAAAGAAAACATTCATAATATGAATAGAATAATACAAAAAAAACTTCACATATCTATAAATGCAATTAGAACAGTGATTGTTGTGCTTATTAAAAATTGTTTACCACAACGCTAATTGAAGACACCAAAAAAATCATAGTGTTATGTATTTTTGTTGCTATTGCCGTGCCAAATATTAAGCTAACACAGAATTAAGTTTATTGAATCACTTATCTGCAGTGCCAATATTGCTGAATTTGTTTATTTTTTCTGCTTCTTCACTTCATGAGAACCTTAATGTTTGGTTAACTTTTGACTTGCTCTTTGGTTGATTGATTTCAATCACTTAATTTAATATTTTGCAATACTTATAAAAACTTTAATCAAATTAAATGATGTAAAACTCTGTGTTTACTAAAAAAATAATGCAAGTTTTGTTTGTATTTTTCAAGAGTTTTGCTTCTTTGATAATAGCAGATAATAGGGCCGTGCGTCGTGACAAAGAGAATGGTTATATACTCAAATTTGAGTAACGTTAATCTCGGCGAATTCTTCTGGCTATGTTAATTTCGGAATATATTTTCTCCAATCTTTCGCATTTATCAAGTTTTCATTTTTATCTCTCATTATTTTTGTTTAATTTTGTTGTTTCTTATTATTTCGTCTTTCTTAATCTTTTTTCATAGAAAAAATCATATTTTAAAAATATGTATGTTTGTACAGTGCATACTAGAGTGTGCAAAAAATTCGAAATTTTTATTTATCATAATAATTGATCACAAAAATTCTCCACAGTCGAGCCGATTCCTTAATAAAATTAATAATAGAAAACATTCAATCCAATAAAATATTAAAATATTTAAATAAGATTAGTCATAGTATGATTTTTAATTCATAAATTTTATAAATTTAGTGTGTGACGTCTGATGTCTGAATGCATCGAGGTTGGGTCTAAACAATTTAATTGTTAAAAAAAATAACTAATTCATCGTGGCCCGTGGGTTAAGTTACAACTGGAGAATTTTATTTGAGTTTTTTTTCATGTTAAGTCTGATGGCATTTGGACGTCCAAAAAACTTCACTGATTCCACCTCGTTAGTCGAAAATGTAAAATTTCACAAGAGACACAGAAAACTGATTAAGAAATACCAAAATGAAATTTTTAAAATCTAAAAAGTTTTGAAACTGGTTGATTGAGCCAAAAAGAACCATGATCATGACAGTTATGTGGTTTTCCTTTCGACCAAAAAAATCGATTTTATTTTGGTTCTTATTTGTTTTCGATCTGAGGTCGATTCTTCGAATCTCAATTATAGCATATAGTTAAAATTATTTATTTAATTTTAAGCAAGATTTACACGCACTTGCACACACACCAAAATAAACTGACATTAATCTAAACGTATCTGTTTGTATGAGGAATTTCGAAGTGTTGTTTACTTTCAGTAATCACAATTGCACAATTTTCACAACCGAAATAAAATAAACAAATCAAAAACCACATTTGCAAACTGCCAGCTCAAAATTGTTTTGGTATTAGTATAGAGGAAGTGGTAAATCTGCCGAAAAATTTAAATCTGCAAAATTGTTTTTAAATCAAAAAATAAACCAATTTTTTCAGCCCAATGGTACGTAAAAATTGATTTGGATCCGCCAAAAAGCTGATTTTGGCAATTCAAAAAAAAACTGACTTATTTTACCAATGGAAAGCCCCACTAGGAAAGAGTAGACATCATTCAGCTAAAGAGTCGAAACCGATGTTTTGTGATTAATCCCTCATATCGTTTTTCATTGTAAAAAAGATTAGCACTGTTTCCATTTTTTCATGTTTTATTAAAAAAAAAAATCAAATCTAAAGTTAATAGATGTTATCTTTTGGGGAATTTGATCTGATTTGACCCATACATGCAAACATATCAAACTTCAAATCGAAATTAGGCATTTTGCTTGCTTTGTATTATTTGCGCCAGCGATGACGTGTGTGTGTAATGTGTGTAAATTGCCTCTTAGCGACATTTTTATGTTTGGTATTATACACATTGGGATATTGGGAAAACATTTTTATATGGAAATGTCAGTGACATGCGACAGACGACACACAGTGGTTCAAGATGTATGAAGAGGCGGTCTTAAATCTATAAAATCTGAAACAGCTAACCGAACAATCAACATTTTTGGAATGATAAAGGATATCATAAGACATCATCAGAGAAAATTTCCGCCCACTGACACGCCCACATTTCTAAAAAAGGTCATCTAATCGTTGAAAGTTGATGTTAATGTAAATGTTAACACAGAGGGGTGTGTTCTTTAAAAAGTTGTAGATAATGTAATTTATAATAACTCTTCCATACAAAACTTTTCTTCACGCCCACTTTTGGGGGCGTTAAAAAAAAAAAAAAAATCTTTTTTGGATAATTGCCTTAATAACAGGTTAAGCCTAGTACGCAGATCGAGACAAAATTTATCTCTCCCCAATAAAATTTTTCCCAGGGCAAATTTTATCTCGCAGCTCCAGCGCAATTTGACAGTTGTAACCGCTGTACGTGAATAGTTAAGAGAAAGTCTCCACTTATATTTGCGCGGAAAAAGAATGATCGAAGCATTATTTTTCCGGACAAATTGTGACGTTTTATATACATTTCGCTTTTTATAAACTAAAATCATCTCCCTGTTTCATTCTATCCATTATTAAGACGTTGTGAGGACGCACGACTGAAATAAAATATAAAATGCGTACAGAAAATGGTGACATGGAATGAGAATAAAATAAATAGAACAGCTGTTTTAAATCAGTCAGTGGCGTAGCTAATGGAAAAGGGTACAAAAAGGCCACATATAGATACGGAAAATATTTTTTCAATAAACAATTTAAATCGATTCTCAAACGGAGTTAACTCGAGCTGGAATCCAGCAAACAGAGTTTGCAAATTTAATTGGATTTTGGGAGCAGTAGAAAACCGTGATCATTTCTGATTTTGACAGGGTTTATTTTAATCCAGTGACAACACATCCAACCTTCAATGATAGTTGATGGCTTGAAAGATGGAGAATAAACTATATGTTGACGGAAAAAGTTAATTTGATCCAAATGTCAAACCAGTGCCCTAAATCACTTTTTCCCGGAGAAGTAAAAAACTTCAAACATTTCAGCATTTTTAGTGGCTTGACATTGACATCGTAGTGATCCTTCAATATAATTTGGAGTTGATGGCTTGACATATGGGGGATAAACTATATGTTGACGGAAAAAGTGTTAATTCCCCTAAAATCGCCTTTTTCCACAGAAGTAACATGTACAAGTTTCAAATTTATGTTAATTTAAGGAAATTTTAGAAATGTTCAAGTTTCTATACGCTACTGTTCTCATTTGACTTTTGTTTTTATCTCTGCACCTTCAGAATTTGTCTCGAGACAAAAAAAAATGTAGAGATAAAATTTGTCTTTGCTCGATCTGCATACTAGGCTTTAAGAACAAAAAATGATTGAGAAATAGAAATTATTTCATTATTTAATGAATTAAATATAATAATTATTTTACAAAATGTTTGCCTGTCCACTTTTGAGGGCGTTTTTGACAAAATAGCTTTTTTTTAATCGTTAAAAAAAAAAAAATTAAAAAAAGTTACATAAAATTAAATGTGTAGAAAATGCCTTTTAGGTATACATTTTAGTATACATTTTTTACCACGCCCACTTTTAAGGGATGTATTAGAGAGATACCTACTAAAACTTAAAAAATCTAACACTCGTTTATGTGGACAATGAGGCCGTTAAGGAAGTCATAAATTGTAGTTTTTATGGTCCCTTAAAAATTTTCAAAAAAGGTGGATTGAAAATGGTTCTAATGTAAATATTCAGCTCCACAAATAACATACATATAGGTTACTCCATAATTTAGGTCAAAGAATTGAAATCTCATAAAAAAAAAAGTCATTCAAGAATTTTTTGTTTTTGGTGGTTTTAATACATAAACTCGATGCTTTTGAAGGTTCGCAGGTATTAGCAGCTCAATTTGTTTTGTATTCAATACATCATTGTTCAATGTATTATAAGTACCTACTATAAGTTCGACCAAGGAAGACCAGGGAACATTAACCTTTCCTTATTTGAATTTTGAATTTGACTTAAAAAAAAGTACTAGTTTTAAAAATTCGCACAAACAAATATTCCAATTATTATAATTGTTTTTAAATTTAACTTGCTTGAACATGCTCAATAGAGGAAAAATAACAAACAAATCGAAAGGACCATACATATATGAGGCAGTGAGAGCCATAGTGGCCTAACTGAAATTTTATCGAAATTGAGTTTGTTACAAAAATTGAATCTGTATGTATTCAACAATATTTCTGCATTTAAATTTTTTGAATTGATTGCCCCATGCCATAGTTTTAGGACCTTTTGCATTTAGAGGTCACCCACAAGAAAATTCAAAACTTGAGTGCTAGAGGAGCCTATCTGATCAGTTATAGCGGTATTTTTAAGAATCAGTAATACAAAATCAAAAACCTGTTATTTTTATATCATATTGCAAAAAAAAATCAAAATTATGTTCATTTATTTAAAAACTACAAACTTTTGAATTTTTTTAAAACCACAAGTGATTAAAAATAATGTGCTCCTTATTTTTGTTCTACTGAAAATAATGAAAAATGCAGTTAGGCCACTATATCTCTCACAGCCTCATATGTAACTTGCAAAATAATCGTCTTTGAAGTATGCTCATTTTTTGCTTCAAAATCACTAATATTTCATTTATCAACTTTGAAGTCCAACATTTTACATTAAGAAACTTATTTCTTAAAACAAAATCCTGATCGTAATGCTTCAACTATTACTCAATCAAATTGCAGTGTCAAAAACTAAAATATTTAACAGTAGAAAAAATTATTTTTGTACGCCCGCGCCCCTGAACCACAATGCGACACCGTGATAGGCTTACTTTTCTTTTGGCAAATTCAAATTTTGATCTGAATTTTCATTTTCAATCGCGATTCCAGATTGATTTTTTTTTTTCATTGTATTGTATCTATGACCTGTATAGCGATAAAAAACTTGTCAAACTCATGGCTGTCAATAATTGTTCTGGGGTAAATCTGCCGAAAAATACAGATCTGCAAATTGATTTCTCATAAAGAAATGTTGATTTTGTTGCCCATTGGACGGCTTTAATAATTAATTTCAAAATCTGTGTTTTGACATACTTGAATGAGAAAATAATCAAGGCCTAAGCCAGTATACAATACAATGATTTTTCAAAAGTATACCTACACGAAATTTGAGTTCAGTATGCAGCGTGAGAAATGCTCAGAAAACAATATTGTCTGTTGTTGTCTCCCGTACAAAATATATTTAATAGAAATGATAACATGCAATGAAGCTGCATAATTATTTTGCTTATTAATTTAGGAACATGTGACGCTGATGATTTTAAGAAACAACTTTGCTTTTATCTCATTAATATGTATGAGATATGTAGGTACATAAGGGTGGTCGTTATATGGGAGTTTTTGAATTTTTATATTTGAATGGGCCTAAATCAGTTCCAAATTAAGAAAAAAAATACCTAATTTTTTTCAGATTTTTATTTTCATCCCGTATAGTGGCTGTAAAGGTTAATTAAATTCTCTATTTTCTTTGTTTGTATACTAAGTGAATCGCGTAAAATCTGCCAAAAATCCAGAGGTTGGAATGGAAGTAGACGCTTGGACAGGAAGGGCAATTTTATAAAACATTGCATAAAATAGAAAAAATAATTAAAAAGCAACGGCAACACTTGAGGCATTGTTTTTTTTAGCTTTTTGGGAAGGTTGAAAGTAGATAAAAAAATCCCATGGGAGTGAGGTAATATTTTCCCCCACTTGGACAGGAGGGGCAGCTTTATAAAAAAATACATAAGATAGAAAAGAAATGAATTAAAACACAACGGCAAACACTTACCCACAGCATTGTTTTGAAGCTTTTTGGGAAGCCAGAAGTCCATTTTTATGATATATTTTCAAAATAGTTCTTTCAATAAATAGGTACCTACAGCAAAAAAAATGTTTTCAAACATAAATTTTGAAAAAAAAAATATCTTCAAAATGTTGAGTTTGATACAAAATTTAAGCCAAAACTTTGATCAAAAAATCTTAATTTTAAAATATTCCATTTGAATGGACTTCTGCCTTTCCAAAAAGCTACAAAACAAAACTGTAAGTGATGGCAACACTTGTGTTTAAATTAATTTTTTTTTACTTTATGTTTTTTCTTATAAAATTTCCCCTCCTGTCCAAGCGTGGAAAATATTACCCCCTCCCATGGGATTATTTTCTTGTCTACTCCCAACCTACATGATCGGATTTTTTTGGAAGATTTTACACGAATCACCTAGTATGCAAAAAAAAGGAATTTTATTAACCCCTACAGCGACTATAGGGGATGAAAATAAAAATCTAAAAAAATTAGGGATTTTTTTTTCTTTATGTAGAGCTGATTTAGGCCAATCCAAGATGATCTTTTTTTAAAGACCACCCTAATCGACATTATAGTGAAAACAATTAATTCTGAGTCAAAATTTAAACCTTTTCTTGTAATTTCTTGGGCTAATTAATGTTTAATCTAACTGTAATTATTTTACGAAAGGTCTATTGTTTGAATAATTTAACTGATGCTCATTACTTATTTTCCAACAAAATATTTTTGCACAACGTTGACTTGAAGTTGAAGATGAGTTTGTTTCCTTTTGAAGTACATACATAGTAACATTGTATATAGGTAGCTATAATAATTAACAACTACTGTTCATATTCATACCATATTGTGTAAATATTGATTATTATATTTAGCGGTCAACTTTGTTTATAGTAATTGTGACTTAATATTTGTTTTAATTTTACAAATAAAATAAACAAAGTCAGAATCAAAAAAATAACCGTGTGTTACTACACACTAGAGACGTCTTTGGCAATTTGTCATATCTTTTAAAATAGTTTTCAATTATTGTAATTTCTATTGATTCTTATTTTTGGGGAAGGTTATGGTCTTTTATGATGTGTTAAACAAATTTAAAATGTATAAAAATCGTTTGAGTCGTTTTTGAGGTAAATAACTTTTTTTTTATCGCAGGTACCATTATTTCTTATGCTAAGAAAAAAAAAGTGTCTAGGGGATCTCGTTTTGTTGATAACAAAATTTGGATTTACTTTTTTATGACAAAATTTCATAATATCTATATGTTTTACCAAACAGGAGTTAATTTTTTACCAAAATTGATGAAGGGAATGGGGAAACTCTTGAGAAAAAGGGAGAATCTTAAGGTTAGTGATGGAGAATTTCGCTTAAATTATCTGGCAACACTGGCTGGATATCGTCATGTGTCGGATAACTATCCAAAACTTTAACCAAAACCTTTGAAACAGGCCCTTTATTATTAATTTATTTAAACAATTTATGAATAAAATAAAGCTAAGTTTTAATTTTGTTTCACAAATTATTTTTTATTGAATAAAAAATACATAGTTCATTTTTTTATACTCACTTTTTCTGAACTTAATTATGCATGCCCAAATATAACTGCCTATATGCACATGTTATTTATTGATGTAAATGACCTTTCTTTATAACGAGTGTTTTTTTTAGAGGTGTAGAACTTTAAGTTGGCAACACTATTTTAACTGGTGGCCATTTTGTCAGCTGTCAAGTGATTTACTTTTATGTCGTTTTTCATTGTTGAAAAGATTTGATCTTTTTGCGAAAAGATTTGCATTTATTCTACTTTTTCATGTTTTATTCAAAAAAAGATGAGATCTGAAGATGAAAGATGCGATCTTTCTAGCTTGGGAGATTTGATCTGCATTCACTTATACATACATGCAAACACTACAAAAACTGACTGTTTGGTGTGCTTTATGGGTTGGTGGAATAATAGGTTCGTACTTCTTTAAAAACGATGCTGGCCAGAACGTAACTGGCAATGGTGACCGCTATAGAGCCATGATTACTGACTTTTTCGTTCATCAATTGAACAACCATGATGTGCAGGAGCTGTGGTTTCAACAAGACGGCGCAACATGTCACACAGCTCGTGCAACAATTGATTTATTGAAGGAAACGTTTGGTAACCGCATAGTTTCACGGTACGGACCTGTGAATTGCCCTCCAAGATCGCGTGATTTAACGCCGCTTGACTATTTTCTGTGGGGATATGTGAAACAATTGACCACTTGGAGCCAGGGCTGTCGAAGTACTGCAATTGAAGTATTTGTACTGCTTTTTGAAACTCCGTACTGCCGTACTGCTAATACGACCAAAGTACTGCTTTTTGAAAATTTCTTCACACAACATTTTCAAATCATAATCATATCCAAAAAGTTTTAGTCCTTTTTATTGGGTTGGCTACGAAATCTCGCAAATCAAAATCTCGCATTCGAAATCTCGCATAACGAAATCTCGCAATTACAAAATCTCGCTTTTCATAATCCCGCAATTACAAAATCCCACTTTTCATAATCTCGCAATAACGTAATCCCGCAAACTAAAATCACGCATATCAAAATCTCGCAAAATTGAGATTTTAATTTAATAATCTCGCGCGAGATTTTAATTTGCGAGATTTTGATTAAAAAAATGTATTTGGTGCAATGCAATTCAATTTTGCGAGATATCCTACCTACTGCAAAATATATAATCCAGTGCCTAGGTACTTTAAGACCACACTGTTATTTATTAATTTAAGCTTTTGATTTTTCAATTTTATTGTTATAAAAAGAACAAGAAGGAGAGACAACATAGAGATGATATATCCAGTTGTAAAGTGTTATGTGCAAATCGCATTACTCGTATTTGGCCTTGAACTAGAAAATACTTTAAGTTCCATTGAACGCCTAAAAGACAACAAAAAAAAAAATAACAGTAATAAAGGATGTACAAATTTTGTATTGACGGGTATAGTTATTAGTTGGAAAGAAAAATTATCCAAAGTGCTCTTAGGTAGGTATATTCTCAAAAAAAAAGACAAATTTTTCTAAAAGCCGTGTGCGATTCGTTGCTGTGAAATTTGAAGTTGCGAGATTTTGATTTGCGAGATTTTTAACTGCGAGATTTTGGTTGAAATTTGCGAGATTTTTAGGTTCAAGATGTAAATGCGAGATTGTAAAAAGCGAGATTTTGTAATTGCGAGATTATGAAAAACAAGATTTTTAATTTGCGAGATTTCGTTATTCGAGATTTTTAAAAAAATGCGGGATTTCGTTATTCGAGATTTTGGTTTGCGGGATATCGTAGCGCTCCCCTTTTTATTTAATGTTTTCTTTTATATACAAAACAGATAAAATTGAATAGAATACGCTCACTATGTATATAGATGTATTGAGAAAAATCTCGAGTTCCATTTTTTACGAGTGCGTAGTTTGCAATATAGGCATAGCCTGTATATCACAAGTAAACAATTCGTAGTTCTGGAATTTTTCAGATTTTCTTTTCTGATCCGAAAAAAGAAAGTTTAAGGACATTTTGATGCCATTTAGAACGAAATATTCCACACACGTCAAAATGTAGTTTTTTCACCCAACTGTCAAAAGCAAAAATTAAAAATTAAATTATACTAAGGGATCTCTAGCCCATGAAATTTAGATTTTAACGTACTTCGACAAAACTCCTCCAAAGTTGAATTTTGGTGGGGCTTTGTTTTGACGTCTTGAGCAATTTCCAATTTCTAAATTTTGGCTGCAAAAAAGAATTTTTGGAGGAGTAAAAAGTTGTAAAGTTCAGTATTTTGCTAATTTTTCGAAAACTATCAACTTGGTATGAAATAAACAAGGTAAAAGTTGCAGCTTATTCAATTTTATAAGAAATATAAATTACATGTTTTTTTGATGCATTCAATAGTTTTAGAGTAAATCATTGAGCCAATTTATGGAGTGGCAAATTTTGTCAAAAAATTTATTAAAATTGCATTAATCGATGAGCAATATTTTTTGTAATATATGCGCTAAATCTTCTCATTATAAACCAAGTTATTGTGGTGCCCAGGGTAAGTAAGGCCATCAACTGGAAAATTTATTGGCTTTAATTTATTTAAATAATTTTGAGAAAAACGTGCACAAACACAACAATAGTTCTGTAGGTAATGAAATAATGAATACCACCATTGCAGTGCGCTAGAGTTAAAAAGGTAATTGGAGGGTATGTGATAATTTTTAATGAACAATACTTGCATTTAAGCGAAATGAAATGCATTAACAATTATGTTGGTATATATTTTACTGCCGTACTGCAGTGTACTGCAATTTTTTTCTTCGAAGTAGTGCTTTCTGTGAAATTGAAACGACAGCCCTGCTTGGAGCATAAAATTCGCCGCGTTGTTGGAAAAAGTCATCGAAAATTCGGTTTCCAGATTAGACTACGTCCGAGCCAGCCGTCGTCGTCGCGGTCATATGCCAGAAATCGTATTTAAATTATAATGTCAGAAGATTATCTTTCGAATAAAGAAAATTTCATGTCAATTTGAAAAAACCATCTTTGTTTTATTCCATTTCAAAGTTCTATAACTCTAAAAAAAAACACCCTTTAGGTTAGGTTAGGTTAAGAGGGGCGTGCACAGCACAGAGGCTGTTGCGTACACGGGGGCCTATTGGTCCATTGTGATCCCCTTAAAAAAGAAGGCAGAGATGCACCCAAACTAATGGTTCACATAGACTGGATCGTTTGCGAACCAGCCTGTGCTTTCTATGAATTTTCTCATGTTTGCCATTGAGACCTGTGCCAGATCTTCCAGTTCTTCAAAAAACCTGTTTCCAAAATAACGGAGTCGATTTGTTTGGAGGTTTGGACAATCACAGAGCAGGTGTTGAATGGTTTCTATTTCCTCTACGTCTTGACAGCTCCTGCAGAAATCGGGTGCAAATACACCCAGTCTGATGGCCATTGTGCCAATGGCGCAATGGCCCGTTAGTACACCTATCAAGATTCTAATATTCTTTTTACTCAGTGATAAAATATACCGAGATTCCTTTTCATTAATTCTAGGCCATAAACTTCTAGAGATAACACAGTCGTTCCTAGTCCTCCAGGATTTATTGATTTGCTCTTTTGTTATTAGGTCTATTTTCGTTCTAATCACGCCGATCGGGATGTTAAGTCCCATATCTAAATGGCTACTACTGTTTCTATTTGATACTGACCCTTTCCTTGCCAGTTCATCTGCTATATCGTTCCCTTTTATATCGCTATGTCCAGGAACCCAGCAGAGTTTGACTCGGTTAGTGTCACAAATATCATTCAGTTTGCCTCGGCATTTTGCTACAGTTTTGGATCTTATAGTCTCACTGGCTAAAGCTTTGATAGCAGCTTGGCTGTCAACGAAAAATGTGATCTCCAACGAGTTCAGTTTCTTCGTTTGTACCATTTCTGCCGCTTTTTCAATAGCGTAAATCTCAGCCTGAAAGACACTACACTCATCTGGGAGTTTATACGAATATCTAATATTCAGAGCTTCACAAAACACCCCAGCTCCCGTTCCTTCTTCCATTTTCGATCCATCGGTGTAGAATGAGATACCCTGTTCCCTGGTAAGTGAGTTGGGTTCCCAGCCATGCCTTTGGGGTATTAAAATAGAGAAGTGTTTATTAAAATCTATAAAAGGTGGTATGTAGTCAGTCGTCACATCAAGTGCGGCCACTGTGTCATACCTCTGGTATGACCTTTACATATTCTTTATTGATGTAAATGACCTTTCCTTATAGAAATATAGTTTATTTTATATTTCTGTATTTGTAGGTACATCATGCATTTTATACAATTTTAAACTTTTCTTTTCGCGGACATTGATTTTCGGAACTTATCGCGTTTATTATTAAGAATTATTTATACTTTATACATAGATTTGTTTAAATTACTGTCATCTCTAAACAATTCTAAGTAGGTATGGCTCATTCACTTAATCTGGTGTTTTGTTTTATCAAATTAAGTTATTTAATTCGACACGCAAGAAATTACATTATGTGAGTTTTATTTTAAAACTGTATTAAGAAAATCTAAAAATACTTTAATGATTTTTTCGCGGATTTCAAAATGTGCTTTTGTCAGAAAAATTAAGATTCCACACTTGATTAAGAAGTAAACTTGCGTACAATAAACGAGGAAAACTGACACGGTATTCCGATAAGGCATTGTTTCTTTATTCAGGGAACTTGTATAACTAAAGAAGTATCTACAATTAATAATTGTACCTATCGTAATTTTTTTTGAAAGCCTTTATTAGATTAGAAATAGAGATAAAGCTGCAAATCATATGCCTAGTTTTGAGTGGTTTGGTTCTAAGCTTATAAAAAAATCATTTTTTTTTTGTTAGTCATCCAACATTCAGGATTTTTTTTTAAATCAAGTCAGGCACAAAAATAGCCTGACTTTTGACTCAAAATATTTTGTATCACAAAAGAGAACCTTTTTTTTTTTAGATACAGATGTGAAATGAGTGTATGATTCTCCAGATCAACTTCTTCCATAGCATGACTGGCCGTTTATTCAGTTTCCTCTTCGCTTTGCAAAATTAAAGCGCAGAGATATTAGCCATAGCATAACCTTCATAAATCCACTAGTGACCACTAAAGTCCAAATATATAAGCCTTGAAATCAGCCAAATTACGGAATAAATGGTGGAAAGCTGGATTTTGGTACAAAGTATCCCCAAGGCATCTAAGAAAACTGTAAAAAGTCCCCATGGATATGAGTGCTAACAATATTTTAGGGAGGGGGGGGGGGGGGTCAAAGGCCCCTTCAAATGATTTTAAAGGCATATTTCCCGAACGATAACTCTTAGGCCAAGGTTACACATGTAAGTTTTACTTTCGTAAGTTACCTACGGAAGCAACTTTTGATAAAATTACAAGTGTAAACAGCTCTGTAATTGACTTACAGTAAATTTATCAACTTACGTAAGCTGTAAGTTGAAAGAAAAATTTACAAGACGTTTTCTCCACAGAACTCTCACAGCTTATTCAAACGGCAGTGATAAGTTTTCAAACTTACGGAAGTATTTTTTACTGTAAGTTCATCTGTAATGTAAAGCCTCTTGTAAGTTGCTTCTGTAAGACTTACAAAAGTGGTAAGTAAAACTTACATGTGTAATATTGGCTTTACAGAAAAAATGTCAAAGACTGGGCTTTAGCTTAGAAAATTTCCTACAAAAAATGTTTTATACTTTTTTTCATGTTTTCGAGATACTGTGAATCAAAAAATTGTACGTACATTTGATTTTCTTGAATAAAAAAGCGTTTTTTTTTTAAACAAATTGGCATGATTTGGTAAAACTTTTGCAATTTGTGTATGGTTTATTGAAATTTTTATCAGAAAAAAGACAAAATTTAATATTTCCAAGCTTTTTTAAATAAAAAAAAATCGAAAAATTAAGAGAAACGAAAAAAATACATCAAATAATTGCACGTACAGTGGCTTTCAAGTCAAATTTCTTTCAGATTAGTATTGAAAGTGCCATTTTTTTGGCTCTAATTATAAAATTGAGACGGTTGTTTATTAAAAACACAAGCTTTGAGGTAACTTCTGTTCGTATAGTGTTTCGTTTCTCCAAAATTACAGATTTGAGAGGATTTTTGATAGTTACATGAGCTATTGAACTTTATTGACCAAAAGGGCCCACAGCTTGGTGCAGTTGGGGTTTGAAGATGGTGGTGGATGAGGCAACTAAGATTTTACACTGTAAAGCAGCCACTTGCTTACTCATGTAGCCTAATGCTTCCGGTTATTATCCTCTAACAGTATGAAATCATTCAGTAATTCAATTCTTTCAAGACTGGCCTTAAATTTTGTACTCAAATATGCAAATTTTTGTGTTTTTCCATATTGTTGTTTGAATAAAAACAGGATTACATACACAATTTGCATCCATAACTCCCCAAACCACAATGCTTTCACCTTCATGTTTCACCGTAGTCTTTTGTGTTCGGTTTTTGGTACCAAATTTTCGACCGTTAAATCCAAAAATGTTGAAATTGTTTTCGTCAACTAAAATAACATGAACTGTTCTAAAAAGCTAAACAGGTGGTGGTATCCCCCAGAAAATTAGAAAAGAGTTCAGGGATTTATTTAGAGGTTTTGGAAAATTTTCCGATCTATTCGGGCTTCACTACATTAATCATACGGGCTCAAAGGTCACAAAACATGGTGTTTCGTTTATTCGTATAAAATGTGAAAAAAGCAGTCTTTGATTTTTTTCTGTAAGACTTATCGTTCGGGAGAAATTCCTTAAAAAATATTTTGGAAACCTGTCGGTATTTTTTTAGAATTCCACTTTAAAGTAAAAAATTTGTTGATACCTACAGAACAAAAAAAAAACAAAGTTTACATAGGCACAGTACTACGAATTCTATAAACGTATGTATGTACATTGTACATACATTGTACACACAGTACACATATTAAAGGTAATATCATTAGAGTTTTGATTTTTGTTTCTTCTGCGCATATATCAAAATTTGTGTCAAATGTCAGTACTTGTTGTTGTTCTTGCGTGTATTTAAGTCCTCACGCTCCCAGCCATTTTTATTTCTGACAATTTCAATTTTAATAGGTGTGTTTAATGAATCTGTTCCGAACAGAAAATTACAGGAAAGATCAGAAAAGTACAGGATTGTGTGTTCCATGAGTAAAAACCATGCCCCAAACTGTTCTACATTCTGTCACTTTGTGTTCCATGACGTTTTTCAGAACAGTTAAGAACAATATTTCCTGCACCTACTTTTGAGGTGGAGCAAGTGAGTGAGAAATGTCAAAGTATCAGCTGATTTGTTTGTTTGGGATAATAATAAGCTAAAATTTATCACAGAAGTACTTTTCTTATATTTTTGGACTTAACATGAAGAAAAAGACATATAAGAATATAAAAAAATACTTAATTTGATTGAAAATTAATGTAAACAAATAACAATTGAAACATTTTTAAATTTGAAATTGGACAGCTGAATGCCAACGGTCAATCCCGTCAATACAAAGCTGCATTTTTCTGTTCTTTCTTGTTCTGACAGTTTTCACACACTTGTGCTGTTCTACTCTGTTCTGATCCCGTTTTTCTTCATTAAACACAGCTAATTTGTTGTTGTTTTTACGTGTGTTTTCTTCCTCACGCTCACAGCCATTTTTACTTGCGATATACATATGTAGGTACTATAGGGCAAGTTTTGGATTCGTGCAAAAAAAAAATTTCGAGATAACAATCAAACATGACATTACGATGATAGAGAACACGAAAAAAGTGGGTGGCACAATTCTGTCTGTCTGTCTGTCTGTCTGTCTGTCTGTCCGTACCTCAACCTACAGCCTAAACCACTGAAGCGATTTTCTTCAAATTTTGAACTTAAGGTTTTTTTGTAACTCTCCAGAGGGGAAATTGAAATTTTTTTTAGCTCAAAAAATAACGGTACTTGCCATACAACCGTTAAGGAAAAGCTTATTTATCTCAAGAACGGCTCCAACGATTTTGATTAAAAAAAATCGGTGTATTATTGTAGACATGATGTACCTTTTAGTAAGAAAAAAAATCACCAAAAACATTTATTAACGGTACCTGCCATATAACGGTTTTTTTTATTTTTGATTTTCGCATTAACCGCTCATCCGATTTTAATGAAATTTTTTGCACAAAAGCTTTGTTAGAATATAAATAATACTGCATACCAAAATTTTTGAAAAAATAAATTTTGGATTTTTAAAAAAGGATTCAAAATTTTTTTTTGAAAATTCAATATTTCAAAAACGGGTTGATGAATTGTTTTGAAATTTCAGTTTTAAATGTATATTAATATATACTCAAAATTGGCATACCAAATTTTTTTTTGAAAAATGGTACAAAAATTTTATATATAAAAAATTTATTTTTAAGAAAACGGCTCCAACGATTTTAAATTTTTTTTTTTGCATATATTCATATTTTTTCAAGTAATCAGATAACATACTTTTTTTGAGCTCTAAGTTTTTTATCAGGCTGTTTATAATATTAAAAGAACGATTTAAATGCTTTTTATGCTTTTTCTATAATTAATATAATTTTTTAAAGTTCTTAAGCCCCACACAACTTGAACATAAGAGCAAGTACGTGCGATCCAGTCGTGCATTTTATTATTTTCGACTGACAACCTGTGCAGTATAATACCTTAGATTTGTGTACTGTGCATTGTACATGCATATTTATGTACAAAACAAAAGATTTATCACTTTGATTAAAAATGCATTTAATGGCTCAATAAAACACAAAAATTGATTGAAAATATTAACAAATTAATTATTAAATAGATATAGAACTCGAGATATTTTACCTATCAGTTTTTCAAGCGAATAATAACTTTTTTTTAAAGATTTAAAACAAAGTAAACAAGAATCCAAAAAGGCAATATTATTCGCTTAAATGCCAAGTTTATTTAAAATTCTCGAAATTGTTCAGTAAGGAAAATCTAACGGCTCATATCCCTTGTATTCATGTACAAACTCCGCAATTTTTCTGTCGGCTCTTGGTCTTAAGTTTCGCTAACTAGGGTGTTTTGCTAACTGTTAAAATGAAATAATGCGTTTATAACAACCCAATACTTTATCAGTTTTAAATAAAGGCTCCAAATTCGCAGTCTCTATTGAATTTCAGGAATAGGCTAGAAGTTATTATGTATCGCTTAAAATAATCATTCTGTTCTCCTAATTCACTGTAAAGTAATTAGACGATGCAGGAGGAGACGTTAGATCTGGTTTGTGTCTAGTAAAATCGTTATGTTCTCGGAATCGGTCTCGTCGCAGTTTTCTCATGCTCTAAGGAATGCTCATCAGTATATCCTCGAGTTCAATTTTAAACACAAATCAGTCGTATTTATAAATTTTGTCTAACCTTAGACTACCGTCCACCTCAAAAAAGTTACTAATAAACTTTGTTTACTGTTGTCCTGAAGTTGTCTAACTTGGACAACGGCATTGGTTGTCTAAGATTTGTCTAAGTTAATATTTTATTTAATCAAATAAAGCATATTTCCAACTAGTTGATTTATTTATTCGCTTACTACAAGCTGGTTAGAAAAAAAATAAGAATAACAATATTTAGATAAATTTAAATAATAAAATGATAAAAACTTAATCTAGACTTAAACTACAAAATTAGGGCTATGTAAAATTGGAGTATGGATTTCTGCTAAGGGAGGGAAACTGGGTTTAAGGAAAGGGTGCACTATGTGGGTGTTATATATTTATTCGGCTTTATTAAAAGTGTGTATTATATTATATATTATATTAATATAGCAAGTTAAAATGTGCATAAAAGTGGATACAATAACAATAAAGATACATTATTCAATATACTTAATAATAATATCAGATAATTAAAGATGGTTGGGGACTTATAGAGAGAGGCTGTGGAGAGATTGTCTGAGGGAGGGAGAGCTAAGGGAGAAATCAAGGATATGTTGTGCGGTGTTAGCTAAACGTAACATTCTAGACATAGGGTTAAAATGGCCGTAATTGGTGCGGTGTGTGGGGAGGTGGAAGAGGGGGACAGATCTTATGTTACAGGGATTGGTGTTAATGTTTATAAGCTGCAGCAACGCTGGAGAATCTATGGTGCCAGTGATAAGGTTGTGGACAAATAATATGTCAGCAACAGCACGGCGATGAGCAAGGGTGTGTAAATCTATTAACTGTAAACGATCTTCATAGGGGGGTAAAATAAGGGGATTGGACCAAGAAAAGTTACGCAGAGCGAAACGGAGAAATCTTCGTTGCACTGCTTCAATTCTAGCCGATTGAGTGCTATGGAAAGGAGACCAAACCTGACTAGCATATTCTAGGATAGGTCTAACGTATGTTGTGTATAAGGATTTGGCAACATAAGGATTGGAAAATTCTTTAGACCACCGTTTGATAAACCCGAGGGAGGAATTTGCTCTTGCAATAACACGATCTATGTGAGACCGAAAATTCAACTCTTTATCGCATAATATCCCAAGATCAAGAATAGAGGAAACAAGAGGAACAGGTACATTAGCGAAGTAATATGTTCGGGTAGCTGCAGGTAGGCGTTTGCGGGAGAAAGTCATTGATTGGCATTTATTGACATTTAGCTCCATAAAGTTATTATTGCACCAAGTAAGAAAGGTATTAAGGTCGGATTGGAGAAGGGAAGAGTCGTGAGAAGAAGTGATTACTTTAATTATTTTAATATCGTCTGCATAAATAGACATGTCAGAGAAGGAGAGTATACTACTCACGTCATTAATAGCAAGCACAAATAGGAGTGGGCCAAGATGGCTGCCCTGAGGAACGCCTGAAGTGGCAAAGATTGGTTTAGATACCGCACTTCTGAAAACAACCCTATATATACGGTTTTCTAGGTAAGATTTTATCCATTGGATAAATAATGGTGGATAGCCAAATGCTTTGAGTTTCACGTAGATAATTTGGTGGCTGATCTTATCAAATGCCTTACTAAAGTCAGTAGTAATAACATCGACATCGCAGCCTTTTTCCAGTGCCGAGAGTGTCATGGTGACAAATTGGGTTAAATTTGTTGTGGTGGATCTACCCTTTAAGAAACCGTGCTGTAGTGGAGAAACGATTGATTTGGAGTGGAAATAAAGACTGTCGTATATTATGCTTTCAAAGAGCTTGGGGATAGCAGAGAGTTTAGCAATTGGTCGATAGTTAGAGATTTCGTTCTTACATCCTTTTTTGAATATTGGAAAAATAAAGGATTCTTTCCAAAGAGAGGGGAAAACTGCTTGTGAGACCGAGAGTTGAAAAAGATTAGTAAGGGGTTCACAGAGTGCACTAGCACATTTTTTAAGAAAAATAGCTGGTATACCATCAGGGCCCGGTGAAAAGTCGTCCAACTATTCAGGACTTTTAAAAAACAATAATCATAATCATTTCATCTAAGCACTATAAAACTGTAACTACATATATGTATCTCCACTTAACGGTAACAGTAGGAATTTAATAGATTTCAGACACCATTTATTTGTTAGCTTACATATATTTTTGTTTCCATTTTTTAGCGCCAAGTAGTAATAATTTATCGTATGTATTCAATTCGTACAGTATGATATATTTCGTTGAATACTGGAAATATTCCAGTCACATTTTTGTATGACATGTTATCACAAAACACTTCTGTGAAATAAAATTGAAGTACCAAAGTCTATTGCTCATAATATTTTTTATGATGGATGATTTATAATTAGGCCCCATGTGTGTATTTCAAAACTGTTTTTTGACAAAGAATATACATATTGAATTTATGGTGTTCTAAAAATACTTACCCCTAAAAATTCGTTAATTTTCAATCTACATACGCGATACGGCAACTGGCGTTCGTTTTATTTTTACGATTTTCATACTTGGGATGTCTGTTTTCTTTTGATTGGAAAATACAATGAACTCATCGTGGCTACTTTAAGTCGTATTTAGAAATATGTAAAAATAACATCAGTATTGTTTATATTTTTTGTTACAAATTTTAGAAAATATTAATATTTTTCCGAATTAGAATGGTTCTGATTTCACTTTCTAAGATGATTGTCTTAATTTTTTCCGTGCCTAGATAGTTTCATTCATAAACATTTGTATAGACACTTTTTACAAGACAGTGATAAGTTTAAATAAACTCATAATAAATGTTAATACAACATTCACACGTAGTCCTTGTCTTATTATATTCAATGTATTCATTTAATATGTCCTCATTCATTTATAAAATGTACACCCATTCTCAATTAGTATTGGATAAACATTAATTTGATGTTGTTAGATTTTTTTTTACATAATTTCAAATAAAATATTGATGTTTATTTCAAAAATTAAGCCATGACTAGCATTTATTTTCATTATTACAAAAAAAAATTACAAAACCAAGTTAACCATCAAAATAGTTGTAAATTTGATTTTGTGCAGCTTTTGTATTGTGTTATTTGCTTCCAAACGCGTGATTTAAAAACAAACATATTCCAGTAGCTTCTAATGGCTAGTATAATTTGTGTTGCAATTAGTTTTATATAAATTTTCTCAAAACTACAAACATATATTAACTCATATAAATTTCCTTTAACACAGACAAGAAGACGATTTCAGGATGGTGAACGCAGTGTTGACTTTGTATTGGCTTTCAATGGGGATGACACAAGTACGGTTAATGAACTCAAAAGAAATATATTCGAAGCGAATCTCGAAAACGAAGGTCTCCAATTGGAAAGAGACAAAACGCAAAGGATACATTTTGTAAAAGTGCACGCACCTAAAGAAGTCTTATGCCGTAATAGTGAAATACTGAAAATCAAACTTCCAATGAAATGGGTAAGTAATTATTACTAGTTTGTATTATATTTAACATTTATTAATAGAATTTTTTTGTTTGCAGCTAAAGGGGCAATCTGAACTGACGGATCATAGTTTTCAACTTTTGGAAACAATTAAAAGTCTTTTCAGTTGGTGTTGTTCCTCTGTAGAGCTAGATTCATCTAAATTTCCGCCACGAGAACAAAGGATATATTGTGAATTTTCTAGAAATTATCTGCATTTGTAATAGACAAATATTTAAAAACCCATTGACAGTTTTTTGTATCGGTTATTGCTTTTTTCAGGTTTGACTGGGAAAGCCCAAACTTTTTTGATGCCACTGTAAAGAGCTCTATAGTAAATTTCATCCTTGAACGGCAACATTTTGTTGATGGCGATGAATCTCCAGATAATTTAGGCATTGAAAAACTGATAGCTGATAGAGTTTACGACGCTGCTTATCCGCTACATGATGTGAGTAACAATTAAACCGAAGATAAATTATTCAAAAACACTAAACTTTATTTTTATTTTAGGACAATGATAAAGAACTACTTTTAAACGAATGGGCTACTATTCGGAAATGGGCAGAGTAAGTATTGTATTTCTTTTAGTAAATCAATTATAATAGTATATTAATTTGTGATTCTATAGCCACCAGCCTTTGGATAATGTGAGAGAATATTTTGGACCTAAAGTTGCCTTATACTACGCTTGGCTAGGATTTTACACTCACATGCTTATACCAGTGAGTATAATAGGTGTGCTGTGTTTTGTTTATGGCTTTGCTACCTGGGGTTCGGATACTATAAGGTAAGTGAGTATTATATTGAAATTGATCATAAACTCATGCTATAATCTTATTGCAGCAAGGAGATCTGTTCTGCTAATAAAACAACTTTAATGTGTCCTCAGTGTGATAAACGATGTGATTATTGGAAGCTACAGGACACTTGTAATTCATCGAAAATGAATTACTTAATAGATAATAACCTAACAGTGATCTTTGCCTTTGTCATGTCAGTTTGGGGTAAGATTATATCTTATTTTCAAACTTTTTCCCAAAGGTTTTTTGATCTAGATTGGGTCAGGTCTTGGAATTTGCTTTATGATATTGATTTCAGTTGAATAAAACTGAGCACGTGCTCAAAGCAGGTGTTTTATATAAAAAGTTGAGTAAAGGGAACTATTTGAGTTTTATTCATGCCAAATAGAGCACCTGCTTCAAATAGCGGAGTTATGAGAAGGTGCTCTGTTTTGTTCATACAACCCAATAATCAAGTACAGTTTCCTTGAATGATCTTCTAGATCTTCCTAAGCCTCACTGTTATATGTAATATTACACCAACTTCCTGCTTTATCGCTTATCAGCCTTCCGGTCAGATTCACGTCTATAATTAAAACTAGTGTGATTCTAGTTAGTGATGACTTGATTAAGTGACCATGTCAAGTCTCTTATTTTTCATTTAATTTTGGTTATATTTAAAAAAATGTCTACCTTCTTTTCGTAGCCGTTCTTTACCTTGAGTTGTGGAAGCGTTATTCGACACGGCTAATGCACCAATGGGGATTAGTAGGATTCAGTCAAGAAATTGAACATCCACGTCCACAATACCTGGCAAAAATTCGAAAAGCCCGTTTGACAAAACTTAAAATGATCAATAATGTTTTCGAACCAGATGTGCCTTTTTGGAGAACAAAGTTTCTTTCAGATCTCACCAGCTATTCAATAATGATTCTTTTTGTAAGTAGAATTTAAAAGAGGAAGTGAAAACCACACATTTCTAATATATATTCTTTAATTGTTTTCAGATTTGCGTTTCTATAATAGCATTTTTCTCATTAATCGTTTATCGAATGGCCCAACGTGCCTCGCACAGTATTTTAGGAAATGAAGACACAGCCACTTACAAGATAATGATTCTTCCAATGACTGCTGGTATCATCGACTTAACTGTCATTTCATTACTCGACTATGCATATTCGCATCTTGCTGTATTTTTAACAAACCTAGAATATCGACGAACACAAACGGAATACGACGAAAGTCTGACAATCAAAAATTATGTATTCCAATTTGTCAACTACTACACCTCGCTTTTCTATATTGCCTTTTTGAAGGGCAAATTTGTAGGCTATCCAGCAAAATATAATCGGATATTTGGCTTTAGACAGGAGGAATGTGCTCCTGGTGGATGTCTAATGGAACTCTGTATGCAATTGGTCATTATTATGGTGGGCAAACAGGCTGTGAATGCAATTATTGAAATGCTCATTCCTTATGCGACGAATGCTTATAAAAAACTTCAAACCAACTTTGGGGTGAAACGCAGGCGTAGCGAGGAGAAATTAATAGCATGTAATCAATGGACTGAGGATTATCATCTTATGCCATGGACACATAGTTCGTTGTATTTTGAATACTTGGAAATGGGTATGATAAACAAAACGGCGCATTTTCTGATATTTTTTTAAAAAACATTTTTTTTTTCTTTTAGTCCTTCAATTTGGATTTGTAACACTATTTGGCCTGGCATTCCCACTTGCCCCACTTCTAGCCCTTATTAACAATGTGATAGAAATGCGTTTGGATGCATTCAAAATGTTAAAGTTCTTTAGAAGGCCAGTTGCACAGAGAGTTCGGAATATTGGCGTTTGGTACAATATAATGGCTATTATAAGTAAAATCGCTGTGGCATCAAGTGTGAGTTGAGATTATTTTTTTTTTGCACACAGAAAAAGTTCTAAGTTTTAGATTTTATTTTACAGGCAATGATCATAGCATTTTCTACGAATCTAATACCAAAAATAGTTTATATAACAACAACTCATGACAATTCATTAGAGGGATATTTAAATTTCACTTTGGCACACTTCAATACGGAAAATTTCCAGGTAAACCTTGAAAATTATTTAAATAATTCTTATACATATGTGCTTTTTTTAATGTGGGCTTGTGTTTAATTTGTAAATAGGTACAACCAGAAAAAAGTCTTTTTGGCAATGTTACCACCTGTCGGTATACTGAATTTAGAAATCCTCCATGGGACATTGCACCTTATAAGCGACCATTGATTTACTGGAGGATATTGGCGGCAAGGTTGGCGTTTATTGTTGTCTTTCAGGTATGATTTATTTTTTTTCCAATTACAACAAAGAGTGATTATCTTAAAACGAATTATTTTCTTTTTAAATCCTGATGAAATCCGTATATGACCCATAAAACTATTAAACACTATCATGGTAGAGTAAATTAATTTGATAAAAATTCACTTTGAAAGATCACCATTTTTATAGAAATTTTATAAAAGAATTCATAAATTTAAACTCAATTTTTACTTGCGCTATATAGTGGGGCAGTTAGTGAGACCAACTTTTCATTTTGACCTGACGGGTTGAGCTT
The DNA here is from genome assembly GCA_963921185.1 of Dasysyrphus tricinctus. Taxonomy (NCBI): domain Eukaryota; kingdom Metazoa; phylum Arthropoda; class Insecta; order Diptera; family Syrphidae; genus Dasysyrphus; species Dasysyrphus tricinctus. The sequence continues at coordinate 38,925,810 of OY992532.1, read as the reverse complement.
TAGTATACAAATAGTTCATATCCTAACATTATTTTTAAGAAGTTTTGCCGAGATGCCAACACTGTCAGAAGGACAAGAAAAGGGCTGCCACACCCTTTTACTATAAATATTTTTGTAGACTATGATTCTGGTTGCTTATGAGCTTATGACAAATGAAATATGTGGACCAAGTTTCGTGTCAATGCTGTTGGAATTCTGTAATAATTTACTTGTTTCACTAAAGATTCAGTCCTAATTCATGAAAAAAGGCTATAACTTTTTTGAAGGTGGTTGTATCAAGTTCATTCTGATTTAGTGAGATTGGGCATTAACAAATACCCTTAAAACATGTGTCATATGCTTATATTATACCAAGATAAATATATAAGTTTGTTAATCTTTCATATTCCCCTTCCAGCACTTTGAAAGTGGCTTTAAAAAAAAAAACAAAGTAGGTTTTCAATCAACTTTGGATGTAATGTAGTAGATTGTGAAATTCTGCGTTGACACCATCTTTAAATTTTATTAATACTAATATTTTTAAATTTCAAATTTTTTTTTCCCAAAACGACTTTTTTCCACGCCCTTCGTACAAGGGGAGGGGTGGGATAAAATCAATAACGTAGTCCTATGGTTTCAAGGGTGGTGAATCCAACGCGAGTTCTCGGGTCATCGTCCGACCCGTGGTGTCCGATTCATAAGCAACATTTCTGGATTTAAACTGGTAAGTGGCAATCCTTCTCTTGACCTTCTGACAGTGTTGCCATATGGGCAACACTTCTTAAAAGTAAAGTTAGGACAGGAAATATTAGTGTACTAAAGCTCAACCCGTCAGGTCGAAATGAAAGGTTTGCCATCATATTGTGCACTAACGCCCGTACTAATAGGTACTATTGGATTCGTGAAAAAAAAAAATTGAGATAGTAATCAAACATGACATTACGATGATAGAGAAGATGAAAAAAGTGGGTGGCACAATTATGTCTATCCGTCTGTCTGTATCTGTACCTCAACCTAACAGCCTAAACCACCGAAGCAATTTTCTTCAAATTTTGAACTTAAGGTTTTTGTAACTCTCCAGAGGGGAAATTGAAATTTTTTTGTAGCTACAAAAATAACGTTACTTGCCATACAACCGTTAAGGAAAAGCTAATTTATCTCAAAAACGGCTCCAACGATTTTGATAAAAAAAAAATCAGTGTGTTATTGTATATATGGTGTACTTTTTGGTATGAACAAAAATTTCCAAAAACTGTTATTAACGGTACCTGCCATAGAACGGTTTTTTGATTTTCTATTTTCTCCTTAACGATACAACGTACATATTTCAATAAAAGTTTTTATACAAAAGCTCCTTTAAAATGTCAATAATATTGCATATCAAAATTTTGAAAAAAGTAAATTTTATATTTTTTAAAAAATATTCATTTTTTTTTTGAAAATGAAATATTTTGAAAACGGGTCGATGAATTTTTTTTGAAAATAATTTCGTTAATGTATATAAGTAAATACTTCCACTTTTACTTATCACTGAGCGCTCCCTAACGTTCCATTATATGATTTATTTTCTTCGCTATTCTAAATCATATTCAGCCCTATCGCCAATATCATAGGAACTTTTTTTCCCCGGAAATAAAATGTTACCCGGGAAAAAAAGTTTCCCATCGGGATTCTCCCAAGAAATCTTTTTTCCCACGAAACAATTCATACCAACCTTCAAATCTTTAAAATCAATATCGAAGTTATTTTGACAGCACCAAATCTTGTGTTTTTTATAAAAAAAAAAATTTGTTTTGTGTCCTAAAAGGAAGAAAATATCAATTCAAATGATAAATAATATTGGTTTTGTGGTAGAAAGCGAAGACGTAATGCAAGAAGTGAGAAATAGGCAAGTATCTTTCAGAAGATACTTGAGGGCTATATCGAACCCTCTTGAGTTGCCAGAATCCGTGTAAAGTATCACCCCAATCAAAGTTCCAACTCATTATTATTCATTTTGTATCCTTAAGATTCCATCAATATTATCGCGTTAACAAGCCAATGTTTAGGTATTTGCTTGATACCTTGATAGAGTCGTTACCAGAGTCGAAAAAACCATTTGCAGTACCCCCTGTTGTGAAGCTTATATTATAAAATAGTAGTTTTACGTAAATCCAGAATAATTCGTATCTAAGAACTATTGTGCTCAAAAATCCATGTTGAAACAGCGGATGAGTGTTGTCGTTTCGCAGGCTACTATCCAATTTCTCGAGATATTACTCCTTAATCGACCCGCAATTTTCATGACTAATTTCTGATTTTAGATCACAAATCGATTCTTTAATAGAGCCACAACGATTATTCGTCACTCTGCTCAGAACTCTTGTGATTTTCTGTGCTTTTGTGTTATTTTTAGTTCAAAGCCGTTCCTGTACTTAAAAAAATTCAGAGTTTTTCAAAAAAACGAACGCTCTCGAGAAATTAAAAAAATTCCCCATCTGTGATTTTTTGTCCAAGAAATTTCTTTTTTATATTACCGCCCGTGGGTATGTTCTGTACGTTCTTGTGTACACCGACTTAGAGCCTAAACGGGTATACAAATATGCTTCAAATTTTGTATAGCTTTCGAAAAAGTTATTTTGATGAACACAATAATAATTCATCTAAATAGCAAAATAATTTGATATGTATGTAGTATGTATGTATGCGACAAATGAAGGTAATTATGCATGAGGCATAGAATGCAACAATATACAAAAACCTAGCTGCAACCTTTATAAAGACAATCTCACAGACCGACGCACGCAGACGTGTGGTAATTACATAGAGTTTTAGTCTTTTTTTGTATGATAGTTAAAATCTAACACCTGGCGCCCACTGGGCAACTTAGTTGCCGGCCACTTTTAATTGCTCGGAGTTGCCGGAAATTCCGAGCAACTAAAGTTACTGGTAGAGAATGCAATCCCGAATCCCGGGATTCCGAGCCATTTTTGGATCCCGAAAATCCCGGGATTATATTGCTTCAATCCCGGGATTATAATGCTTCAATCCCGGGATATCCGGGACTGATGGCTTAAATATTCGCATACAATTTTTGTTCCTGCTTGCATTTAGACTTTCGTACAGGAACAATTTGCCAACAATATTTATGTATGTCAAAACTGGTCGTCCCACTTTGTTAATTTTTTTTTCCGTTGCGTAACCCTACGACCATTGATTCCATTGACTTTCTATTTACCTAATAAGTCAATGATTCTATCAATTTCGGTTTCAGTTGAGTTCAAAAAGTATGAAGAATATTTATTTTATTTTGGGAACAACTGAATAAAATATTTTGGTATAAGTAAAAAATATAAGTAAAAAAATATTCCACAATATATAATATTGGTATTCATGCAACAGCGTAAAGTCGTTCGAAAACGTTGTAAAGTTTAAAACTTCGTAATTCTGTCGCAATTTGTATGGAAAATTTGACAGATTTACAGATTTTTGCATGAATACTCTTAATAATTTTTCTTTAAAAAAATGTCAATAAATATTTTAATACCCAGTTGAGTTCTAAACCAAAACTTGCCAAATTCATATCAGAAAAACTTTTCACGATCAAATTTAATTTTTTGAAGGAAAATCACATTTAAAGTTCAATTTAAAAGATATTTAATTATGGCGAGTTTTTCTGGGTATGGCAAGTTTTGGTTCTCATCAACTCATATATATTTTCGTTAAAATTCACTTTTAAAAATTTATTCGAGGAAAATAGAACTTTAATTCATTTACCTCTTAGAATATAAAGTGCGACCGATTCGTCGATAAATGTCAGCTTCATGCAACAAGCGTAAAGAGTCGATAGGTACCTATTTATGAAATAACTAGATATTTTGTTTCTTTATTTCTTAAGAATTTTTCTGTTTTGTGAGAAAACATGGAGAATATCAATTTTTTCTTCTAAATAAAAACATTTCAACCATAAAACTTATTTTTCTTGCCAGGCGGAGGCCGAAGTAGAAGTATTAACTCTCTGCATACTCAGAAAAGCGTTTGTAATTTGGAAAACGAATAAATTCATACAAAAATATATTCTGAATAACTTTTAAAAAAATATTTTTGAAATCCCGGGATTATCTCGGGATCCCGGAATTGAAGTTTTTGAATTCCGAAATCTCGGGATTGAAAAAACAACCCGGGATTGCAATCTCTAACTGGCCATCGCTTTGAATTTGAATTTAGTCTTCTTGTACACAGCTTATTGTTTAATTTTGCGCATGCAAGAATGGTCTTATCTCCTTCTTTCAGGAAGCCATTTTGCTATCTTATCCATTCCTACAACTTCAGTCAGATCTATGAATTTTCCACGGTTTCTACTGGCCAGCTTCCATAAAAAGTTATTTGACATCAGACAGCTGGCCAATCAGAGGATTAGAAAATTTAGAAATCTGAAAATCAACATGAAAGATTTAATCTTTGAACATGTCCATTTTTGCAGATAAAGTTGCCGGCAACAAATGTTGCTCAGTGGGCGAGGGCAAGAAACTTAAAACCAACAATGAACTTAAAGTTGTTGGCAAAAAGTTCCGCGAGCAACTTAGTTGCCTACTGGGCGCTCTCCCATGTAACCCAATGCAATTGGATCGGGAGCAACAAGAATTTGCTGGGGCGAGCAACTAAAAGTTGCCTATTGGGCGTCAGGCCTAAAACTTTAGGAAAACAGAGCGTAAATTCAAATTTTGTACTTACAAATCTGAATTCCGACGTACCGTTGAGCGGGCAAAAATTACAGGGTATTTGTAATGATGATGATGTGCATGAATTTATATAGATTTTCCTAAATAATAAATAAAATATTACCTCGTTGCATAATGGTTATAGTGCGTTGAACTGTCATGTCGAAGGTCTGGGCTCGATTCCCAGCCGCTGCCACCTAAAAACAAAAAAAAAAACATAAATGTTTTTCCGACGTACTGCCTCATGCCCGGAACTGACAAATCCTCCAAGAGTATACTTGTCATGAATAGGTGCTGCTCATCTAGCCGTTCGGACTCGGTAAACAAAAATTGTAGGTCTCCTCCATTCCTTCCAAAAACACGCACACTGGAATGGTTGAGAGTTGTAAGTCACTAGGCCCTGGTTCTCCACGAGCTGTAGCGCCACCAAATTAATTTTATAAATAACAAATTAGTGTAACCCAACATGAAAATTAATGTCTCTTGACCAACCTTCAAAAGTCGCTAGATTGACCTGAGATTTAATGAAATAACTTGTCCACTGAACTCAGAAATAAAAATTTCTGCAATCATTGCTGAAATAAAGACATAAATGAAAATTGCTTGGTGAGACACACAGACAGCAGACTTGTGAGCAGCATCATCATTCAGCGTGAAGATTTATCGGAGAAAAAAAACATAATGTATATAAGAAATATTTAAACAGAATTAAAAAGGAAAAAAAATAGTTCTTTTAGAAACCCTTATTAAGGTCAACAAACCTGATATAATATTGTTGACTTCGAATGCGAATTAAGCACACCATAAAAACCTTCGGAAAATAATCTAGCAACATCGGAATATATTTTGTCACTTAATGAACTGGGAATTAAATAGAATTGCAACCCTTACAATTATTTTGATAAATAATAAGTTAAAATTAGTTCAAAAACTTGATTGCAGTTAAATCGAAAAATTGATGAATTATATTATACATTCAGCACTCACAACTATTGCTAGAATAGTTAATCGGCTAGATTTATTTCTCAGTTTGTTGTTAAGACTTGATGTATGTTTTTGACCGAAATTTAAAACAATATTTGAAGTCTGTCATTAAATGCAACTAACTTTGATTTCTTGTCAAAATAAACTTAATTATGTATATCTAATCACACGGCAAGAGTAAACGTAAAACATTTTAGAAAATAAATAAATTAAATAAATTTTCTTTTCATAGGTCAAATAAAAGAGTTTACTTCTTTTACAAGATTACAATTAAAATACATTTGTAACAATTATTCAAAAAAATGTACTAAAACACAAAAAAAACTTCAAATTAATAAAATTGTTAAGTTTACGTGATTTAAAACATGAAGCGTATAAACATACCCGAAACCTCGCCAAAAAAGTAATCTTTTTTATTTGACCTTAAAACCTACATAATTTTATTTATTTAAAAAAGGCCACTTACATCATAAAAAATTAAACAAATTAAAATCAATTTTCACAGGTTGATTACAGTACAACAAACTAAAACTATTTCTTATCAATTATGAATTTTTCCCCTGCTTCTAATATTTGGGTTCGTTTTTCTTGAAAAAAATTCCATTATTAAATCAAAATCGAATCTATGTCAAGTACATTGAATGTTGTACCAAATTCATAAACATAAACAAACATTTTCCATATTTCTTATCGATACCTAGCCCTAGCATATTTTAATATTTTTCATTGATTAAATTTTTTATCGTAATTTTTTTCTTCAACAGAACGTAGTGGGTATCATTCAAGCATTAGTTGCTTGGTCCATTCCCGATGTACCAGGAAAACTTCGAAAGCAAATAAAACGTGAAGACTTCCTTTTGCGTGAAAACATAATTGAATATGAAAAAAAAATTGCCGCTGAATTGGCATCTCAAGCTCGCAGCCAAGCAGCTTCAAGTGATAATACAACGTCATTGTTAAATCAACCTAAAAATTCCCTTGACACTGATGTACTAAGACGGCGCCACAACAATGCAAACGATGACAACAATGACGATCAAACATCATCGGTCTAGTTTTAGTTTAAAAAAAAAATCTATTTAAAATAAATTTAAATCAATTGCATTTATCTGCTTAAAATTCCTCACGTAAAACTGTTAAAAAAAATTGTTTTTCAATTGTAAAAAATTGAATTGTATGTATGAAGGGACATATGTACATATGTAGGTACTTAAATAAGTAGGACAAAAGTATATAAATGTGCTCAATAAAGCTTTATACGTAGAATGAATTGTACAATTTCAAAAAATGGATTAAGCTTTAAAGAAAAGTTATTATTAAAATAAAAAAAATATTTAATAAACTTAAATACTCAAAAACTGCCTTTATTTACAGATTTGTTATAAAATAACTGTTTTCTTTTGATAAAATGTCGTGTGGATTTTTTAATGTTTTAAAATTTTTTTATATAATTAATTTATATAAAAAAAAAATATAACAGAACAATAACAAATTAAGTTTTTATATTGAGATACCCACACACTGCGTAACGTTGAGTTTAATCAAAAGCTTCAATCAGGCTATATTCGTCCATTTTACAATGAAATACAATATCGGTTGTTGAAAAACATACACTTTCATTTTTTAAACAAAACAAATAACATCACAAGTAGAAAGCTTTTATACAATTCAATCATCAGTAAATATACAAACATATTCCTACATATACAAAAAAACAAAAACAAATAGAACAAACATTTTGAAACAAAATTAAAATATTTGAAATAGTCAAAAGTCATCATTCTCCCCGTGACCAGAAAGCTCGTACCTTAAAATTTAAAAGAAGACAAACATTTAGAGTGTGCCAAGTAGTAAATGCACACATCCAATTATTACAAATGTAAATAAATAATAAATTATACAAATATGTTATACGCCAACAATATCAATTTTAATTTAATTTGCAAATCATATTTTTATTCACAAAAAGCTTTTTTTCCAAGCTAAGGGCATATATACATATAATAGTTGATAAGTTATTTACCATACAAAAAAATTAATAATATATTTATGTTTTAAATAAAAAGATTGTCAAGAGTTTATATTTACACAATAATACAAACAAAAAAGTTGGAACGTTGTATATTTATTTTAAAGAAGTGGAATTTGTTATAATAAGATTAAGATACTATTGTATATGATATTTAAATATTTATATACGTTGAAATCTCTATATGAAATTAAAACAATATTCTGTTTGCACATAAATATTTTTATACTTAAAAATGTTAATATTATTTCTTTTTATACAAATTTAACAAAAATAAACAAAAACAGAATAATTATATTTAATTGTATAAAAATAGACAAAAATAAATAGATGTTACAAAATTAATAGTATCAATACATTTTAATTTTTTACTTACCTATCCGACTTCCATCCTCTTCGGTCTTCGATCCACGAACACGATGCTTCCACAGATCCAGATTAACTGCTCTGGCATTTACCACCAGTGACGTTTATTCGAAGGTGCGCAGATGTTCTCCGCACACCCTACCAATCTTAACATACGCACTTGTCTTTCTTTTTAATATTTTACCTGTATCAATATCCCAAACAAAAATATGGAAACGCCACTTCAAAACAAAATAATTCCACCTGGCTACCAGTAAAAGGAAAAAAACACCATGTAGACAAGGTTTTCTCAAAATTCAGTACATCAAAACACACAAAAAAGTGCAATCGGCTACATAACTGTATAACATTTTATCAGAATAGTCAATTCATTTCATACTAGGGAGCAGATTGAATACCAAATCGATTGGATTTTCACTTTTCAAAATGCTGTGAATGAAAAATTTCACAATTAGAAAAATAATGTTTTAAAAAGTTATTGCTCCACCTCCAACCCTTCTATACACATTTGTTACTGGTTTTTACTTGCGATATAGGTACTATAGGGCAAGTTTTGGATTCGTGCAAAAAAAAAACTTCGAGATAACAATCAAACATGACATTACGATGATAAAAAAAGTGGGTGGCATCTTCAAATTTTGAACTTAAGGGGAAAAATTTTTTCTTAGCTCAAAAAATAACGGTACTTGCCATACAACCGTTAAGGAAATGCTTATTTATCTCAAAAACGGCTCCAACGATTTTAATAAAAAAAAATCAGTGTATTATTGTAGATATGATGTATCTTTTAATAAAAAACAAAAAATTACCAAAAACATTTATTACGGGACCTGCCATACAACGGTTTTTTTGATTTTTGGTTTTCTCATTAACCGCTCATCCGATTTCAATAAAAAATTTTGCACAAAAGCTTTGTTAAAATATAAATAATACTGCATACCAGAAATTTTGAAAAAATAAATTTTGGATTTTTAAAAAAGATTAAAAATTTTTTTTTGAAAATTCAATATTTCAAAAACGGGTTCATGAATTGTTTTGAAATTTCAGTTTTAAATGTATATTAATATATACTCAAAATTGGCATACCTAATTTTTTTTGAAAAATATTCAAACATTTTATATATAAAAAATTATTTTTTAAGAAAACGGCTCCAACGATTTAAATTTTTTTTTGTTATATATTCATATTTTTTTCAAGTAATCAAATGGCATACATTTTTTGAGCTCTAAGTTATTTATCAGACTGTTTATACAATTAAAAGAACGATTTAAATGCTTTTTATACTTTCTCTATAATTACTTGAATATTTTTTAAAGTTCTTAAGTCCCACACAACTTGAACATAAGAGCAAGTACGTGCGATCCAGTCGTGCATTTTATTTATAGTTTAATGTTACGGGAGAGGCATTTATCTAAATTTTCAACCTTAAAGTTGATTTTAATTAAAAAAAAATATAAAATCTTTAAAATACGTCGATTTAATTGGCTTCAAAAATTTCTAACTTTGCTTGAAACTACATTTGTGTATACAAATTATTGAGAAATAACAACAATTTTCATACTAAAAAAAAAGGGTGATTGAGCTCTTTTTATGATAAATATTTAAATGTGCACTGAGGGAGTACTTTCACTAGAAAACTCTCGAGAGCGACTCTCGGATATCTGTCTTCCCTTCTGGTGAGTTTTACTCTCGAAAACTTCTTCAGAGCTATTCGCCGTCTTTTTACTCTGAAAGGGATAAGCACCTTAAGAGTATGCACATGTGTTCCGAGTTCGGAACACATCTGTTTTAGCCATAAGATAAGTTTTGATGTGAGGATTTTGTCACTTTCATGGATGCGTTTTAGAAACTTCCGTGTTCCATATTATTAAACTGCCGAAGAGAACAAATCCTACGAAGAAGATGGGAGGGAAACCAAGAAACAACTACAGCAGTCAATGCCGAAGAGAAGTATTATGGAATTTTTACACCTAAGGATAGTTGTTTTTGGCCGTTTTTGAAAACGTCAAGTCAATGCCAATTCGATTGTCAAACGATCGTCATTTTTCGATGCGAATATTTCTATTGTATCGAACCGCATGACTCTGGCAACTCTGCAGTCGATGTTTTGAGCTTATGAAACATTTATATTAAAATTTAACGAAGGCCCTATTACACGACGACTTTTGAGTCGTGACTTTTTTCGAAATTCAATGAGTGCGAAAGAGAAAAAAACATCTGATCTCACCTTCGCACTTATTTAATTTCGAAAAAATTCGTGACTCTAAAGTCGTCGTGTAATAGCAGACTAAAAAATGAAATGTAAATGAAATGTTTAACAAAAGTTTGTCACAATCGAAGGCTGAACCGAGAAGGTCGGACGGAAAGGTTTAGTAAAGAGTGGTTTTCTCTCTGTATTTTCCATTAATATAATTGTGTTTTATTTAAATGTCGAAAAGTTTGGTTTTGTAACGATGGATGAAGGCATCTGAGATCTCGGTTTTGATCTATAATTTTAGTTTAGCTTAAATACAGCTATTGTCAAATTAATGCAATGATTTTGTTTGCACAAAATCTTTACTATCAACGTCCTTCAGTTTTCTTGCAAACGCATTTGACGTTTATGAACACATTCTCCGGCTTCTCAATATTTTTGTTGCCAACTCGATTTTTTTACTGCTGCATTGCGCCAAACATGATGTTTTCGAACATATGACTTTCGCTAAATGCATTATCGAAAATGCTTATGCAGTAAAACTTGTATTTGCCCTTTTGAACTTTTGCAGTTTGCGTTTGAGAACATTTTGCAAAATGCATTTTTGACGCTGATGACGTTCTCGAAAACGGCCTTTTACTGGCAAGGTTAGGTTAGGGTTTGTCCCAGCTAAAGAAGAGGCTGGAAATTTCACTCGAACTCGAACGTCATGTGTCTGAAAATGAATATACCACTGTGCCATTATGTGTTCTGACCATAATTGTGGAATTACGTAGATCCAGAGGGATCTCAAAAACGCTGTAAAGACACCATGCTATTGCTAAAAACCGCAAAACTTCATTTCTTAAAATTTCAAAGTACCCGCTCTTCGAGACACTGTGGCAGTTATGATAGAGTTAATTACTTTCTTCAAATTTCAAACTCATCGACTCACATTCAGCCTTATTATGAGTTTCGCCCGGAAAATATTTCACCCGAAAAATGTTTGTTCCCCCGGAATTTTCAAAGCTATTGTGAGTTTCGCCCGAACTTCTCTTGGTCTAAAATAAACAAAAAACTTGTGCAAATGGCACCAGTACCCTCTGTTTATCTTTCGTTCGCCTTCAAAAAATAAGTGATACTTTGAGATCTGTGCCGAGATTCAGCTAATTCGAAGCCACAGGGAGTGAGTGAGATGAGTCACTTTTCGTCGAAAATCGATTCAGCTAGCAAAAGGGAGTGAGTGAGCGAGTGAAATGAAATGTCAGATTACTCGCCAGATATTTCCGGAGTGACTTGGTGTATGTGTTGGTAAATTTCCAGTTTTGGATAGGTATGTGTGCTTTTCACAAGAATTCCTATTCATGGATAGGAAACGAAATAAAAAAAACAACGTAGATAAAAACAACTACCCTTTTATTGATTCTTTAATTTTATTTTATTATCATATGCACATATATATATAAAATAAATTTATATTCTATTCACTTTCAACACTTTTAAACTTTTTATTTCTCAAGGGTGAAACTCACATTAAACTTTAATTATGACAAAAAAAGATAATTGAAACAAAAGATACTCCAAACTCCATTATCAAAGATTCCAATGTTTACATTGTTGTATTTTTTGTTTCATTTCGTTTTGCGTAACGAGTGTGACAAGGAGGTAGAATTAAGCTCTTTTATATTTATTCTTTGTCTCATGTTCGAAACTAAATTCGAACTTACTCATTTCACTTAAATAGCTGAATCGCTTTTGCGAGTGAAGTGAGATAAGTCGGCGAGTAAGGCGAGTCATCTCATCTCACTCGCTGAAATAGCTGAATCTCGGCACTGAATTACCATACATTTTCCCGGAAATGAGTACTCACAAAAAAGGTGAATTTTCATTTTTCGGGTGAAACTCACAATAGGCGAAAAGTAAAATGTTAATTTTTCCGGGTGGAATGTTGTTCACATGAAACTCACAATAAGGCTGATTGCTTTGTGTTACCAGGCGTGTAGAGCGGTATGAAGTGTACTCAAATTTTTTGTAGACCGCTTCAAGATTTTGGAAACTCCCGACGGACTTCGTCGTCGCCTCGCCTCCTCTGTTAGACTCTACTCCATCCGACCCACTACCAAAAGAAATCTATGAAAAAGTAATTTTAAAAAAAGGTTTTCCTTTGTCCCAGTTCAACACCTACCTCCAGAACCCCTCCGTCAGACCCTTTTCCATCAGAGCCACTTCCAAAAGAAATATATGAAAAAGTTATTTAAAGAAAAAGTGTTCCTTTCTGTTCCTATTCAATACCATGAACAAAATAAATGCAAACAAAACAGAATTTTGAGCAAATAGAATTTTGAAAACCAGAATTCCGATCCGCTCCCGATTAGGAAAGACATGCAGTGCTGAGACTATTCGTCGTCTGCTTCGAGAGCATGATTTCAACGGGCGAGTAGCTCGTTAGAAGCCGTTCATAAACAGAAAAAAGTCGACTTTCCTTTGCTAAGGAACATGTCCTTGTGGAGGAACGAGTACGATAACTCAGGCGCCAAGAAATAATAACGGTTTTTTTTGTAGAACAGTTTAATACAAGCATTTTTTACTATGGGAGGGAGGGGTCTATCTCACCCCGTTTGGACGGGAGGGGCAATTTCATAAAAACAGTACCAAAAATGTAAAAAAAATATTAAAAAATAACGGTAATACTTACAACCAAGTATTATACTTTCAATTTTCTCAAAAACAAGGAGACAAAGAATCATCTAGTTTTCAGTTTTTGATTAAGAATTAATTAGAGCAACGAATTTAAGAAAAAAGAAATTGATTTATAACTTTACAGGTTTGAGAAATTACACTATAAACCTTTTTTATGCTTCTTTTTCGAAAATTTGAGTTTAAAATTGTTTTTTTTTTCAAAAACCATGCATAGATTTCACTTGATTAAAAATCTAGCTAATAGAACAGAGTATAAGCTTTAAAAAAAGGTATAATACTATATTTAATATTTCTTTTATTTTGTTTTTAATATTTTGTTTACATTTTTGGTACTGTTTTTATGAAATTGCCCCTCCCACCCAAACGGGGTGAGATATACCCCTCCCTCCCATAGTAAAAAATGCTTGTATTAACTTACTTACTTACTTTCTTACTTAAGGTGGCGCTACAGTCCGGGGTGGACCAGGGCCTCAACCAACAAGCTTCTTCCAGCCGGCTTGGTTTCTAGCTAGCTGTCTCCAGTTTCGCACGCCAAGTTGGTTGAGGTCCTCTTCCACTTGCGTGCGCCACCTTTTACGCTGTCCACCTCTACTGCGTTGTCCCACGGGGTTGGATTCAAAGACTTTCCGGGCCGGAGCATTGGTGTCCATTCGCTCTAGATGACCCAGCCATCTCAGTCGTTGGCTTTTCACTTTTGTGGCTAGGTCGGTGTCGCTGTACAGCCCATACAGTTCGTTGTTGTATCTTCTTCTCCATTCCCCATCTATGCAGATGGGACCAAAAATCACCCGGAGAATTTTCCTCTCAAAACAGCCTAACGCGTTCTCATCCACTGTTAGCAGTGTCCATGCCTCTGCACCATACATCAGGACCGGGATGATAAGCGTCTTATACTTGCTTGTATTAAACTGTTCTACAAAAAACCGTTATCATTTCTTATCGCCTGAGTTATCGTACTCTCTCCCTCTTTCGTTTTCGAAATGGTATTCTGAAGCAGGCACTGTATCAAGTAAACTGTGAGCTACTGTACCTATTAAAGAATTTCATTAGCATTTAAATTTTTGTTCAGTTCTGCACATCTATCAAAATCTGTGAAAATGGCGTATCCAAGGGTCATTTCACTTATCAAATGTCAATACTTCTAGTTGTGTTTACGTGTTATTTGAACGGCCATTTTTAATTTCTGTCACTTTCAATTTTAACAACCTGTGCATGTGTAGTTTATATAATATGCCTGCTTGGTAACGTGAAATTTTCACCAAGTTTCCCAAACTTGGGTTTTTTCTCATATGGTTTCTAACAGAAAATTGTGAAAATTTACAAGAAATTTCACGGTAATAAATTCACAATAGTACTTCGAAAACTGCCAATTTCTACCCATTTTAGTCCAAAGTTCTGTCAAAGTTCTTATAAAAAAATGATATTGACAGAACTTGACAGATTAAAATGGACTATTTTGGGTAGTAAAGCATAGTTTACAGTTCCCATGCGAAAAAAATATCAAAATTTTCAAAACGATTTTCCATCTATCTGTGCACCGAATTCAATAATATTCAAGGCGTAAAACGATTGCCTTGGCCTAAGCCACCCATTGAGTCATTAATTCACTCTTAATAAATAAACTATAGGCCTAAAAATGGAAAATAATTATTTTTGGTTGCAAAAACTATTTGCATGCTTATAAAACCTTGAGGAGAAAAAAATTTTTTTTTGGAAGTGTAAACCGACCACCAAAAAAAAATATTTTATTCACCACACTTTTTTCGCATGCAAAACAATTGCCTGTCCATTGTTTTGCATGACATTCCATGACAGCAATGTTTTTTTTTTATTTGCATGAAACTGTAAACTAATCATGCAAAAATTAATTTTGTCTTTCACCTCAATTATTTTTGACATGCGAGAATATTTGCGTAGGTTTTTTTTTGCACACGGGAACTGTAAACTAGGCTTAAACGAACAGAGGTTTTATCTAAGATTTGTTCTTCAAAACATTTTCCTCTCACCCATTTAGTTTCTGTAAACGGCCGTCCAGCGGCAGCGGTCGTCGGGCGAACAGGGGAATCAGCTCAAATGTTTTTACCACAATTCTTATAAAAAAATTGCCCAATTTTTTTACAAAAAAGAAAAACTTTTCATGGGACACTATACGAGTAAATTGTGGAATTTTCTTGGAATTAAGTTTACTTTCATTTAAAGACTCCAATTCTGATGAATGAATACTTCTAGATCAGGGAGCAGAGCAACACCGAAAATCTTCCACCGTAAGTACTGCTTGTTTTCCACTCGCCACTCTGCCGTGCGAGCTGCCCAAGACGTCCTTCTTAAACTTATCTAAATCGAGGATATTCCTTTAATCCTAGTTTACAGTTCCCGTGCGTAAAAAAACCTATGCAAATACTCTCGCATGTTAAAAATAATTGAGGTGTAATGCAAAATTAATTGTTTGCTTGTTTGGTTAACAGTTTCATGCAAATAAAAAAACATTTCTGTCATGGAATGTCATGCAAAACAATGGACCGGCAATTATTGTTTTGCATGCGAAAAAGTGTGGATATATATGTATATTCACCTCAATGCATTATTTGCATACAAATGATTTTTGCATCCAAACAAAATTATTTTCCATTTTAAGGCCTACAGTTTATTTATTAAGGGTAAATTTACGACTCAATGGGTGGCTTAGGCCAAGGCAAACGTTTTCCGCTTTGAATATTATTCAATTTGGTGCACAGAATAAGTTGAAAATCGTTTCGAAAATTTTGATTTTTTTTTCGCAAACGAAAAGTTTTCCAACTGCTTGGTACAGTCTTGTGCAAATTAATTGGGACAGTTTGATTTTTGAGCATTTTTCATTTGATTTGCAAATATTGTTTAAAGACACAAGTTAAATGTTTTATTAATATTTTGTATGCTCTTTTATCCAGTTTGGCATGATGAAACCACATATATTTATATATTTTTAATTTCTTGGTCTTGAAACCATACTTGAAATATTGCTTAAATAAGTAGATTTTTCACTGTGCAATTTTTTTTCTTAGCCTTGTTTTAATGGCAGCTCATTGATTTTAAATTGGATTGAGGTCAAAAGAGTTGGCAGCCAGATTATTCCAGCACATTGATGTTTTTCTCAGCGAAGAATTGCTTTACTTTAATTAAGAGTGACACGGAGCAAGCAGCAGGACCCTGTTAAAATACAGTTTCTTGAGAAGGGCATTTCCTATAAATAGTAGGCCAAGCATTTGCGCAAGAACATCTGCGAACTTTGCGCTTTTCATCTTTCCTTAAGTGATTTAAGCTCCCAGCGGCCTTACTATGACCGTTAACTTACAAAAAAAAATATAAAAGCCACATATTCTTTCTAAATGAATTTAAAAACCAAACCAAAAATCAAGGTTCTATAATCTTTAGATCATTTCTAAAAGGTTAAGTACCTATGATTTTTTATCAATATGTAGGTAATCGTACTTGAGTAGATTCCATTCAAGGCCAGACTTTATTAAGTTTTTGTTTTAATCATAATCTATTACGATTCAAATTTTATATTATAAAAACAAATGTTGATTACGTATTTAGTTTTTGTTTACCCGAGGACTTTGTATACAAAAAAAATCTTGTGGTAGGTAAATTATCTAAAGTTTGTTTTTTTTATTTTTATTTTTCGAATAATATTTAAGAAAGTGAAGGTGTGTGAATGAAAATAAAACAAACAAAAAATAAAGAAATATTTCCAACACAGATAATAATTCATTTGGATGTAGGGGAGTTAAGGATAACAAACGGTTAGCTTTTAATAATTTGATATTTTCCATTTTTTCAAATATTGTTACCTGTAAAGTGCAATTTCTAATCAAAGAAACAATGAAAAACTTGTCCGACCAGTTGTGGTTTAGTAAGTATTTGTAGTTAAGTTATCGATTGGTACTTACCCCTTTTTTCAAAAGCCGCATGAAATAGGCAATGTTATGATCGCCTCCAAGACTATGATGAGAATAAAAATTATTGAAAAGTTCACTAATAAAAAAAATAAAAATGCACACGAGAATTAAAAACGACGCCTTTCATTTATAACTAAAACTTGAAAGACTCATGCGTTATATAAATCACGTAATTTTTCCGGTGACTACAATTTATTGGACATATTTTCTGGAGGAGGTTCACGATAGCAGTAAACTTTTATGGGGAAGTAAAATATTTTGTGAGATACAAATTCCCCTAAAGATCCCCGATAGAGCCCATTATTATTGGACATTATGTATCTATTTGGAATTGAATATTGTCGTGATTCAAAGACACATTTCAGAATATTTTACGAACAAGATTTTCTAGAAATGGGCTATCAACACATTCCTTAATAAATTCCTAAGCATGTTTATGAAACAATTGTCTCATTGGAACCGAATTTGAAAGTAGGTTGTTAGGTATAAGCGTATTGGAATGAAACTCAGAACAAGGGTTAATATATAGAACCATTATATCTTTTAAAGGTACATATAGATCGTACTTCAAAATAATGAAAAATTAAAAAATAAGAATACCTCACTGAAGACATCATTAAAATAGATTTCTTTCTTGTTTCAATAATTAACTGTGTACCGTGTATCTCCTATTTTCTCATTTTTAATTACTGAATTTATATTTAAGACAAAACCATGTCATGCATATTGCACGAAGACGGCATGATGATGACGAAGTTATATAAATAAAATTAATTATATTTGTTTGTTAAAATACAATTTTTTTTATTTCTTGCATTCAGCAAAAGCGTGTTGTACCGAAATAAAAAATATTTACAATAAAAATAATTACTTTGATTAGGTATGTTTGTAGGTACCTAATTAATACTTTAATTGGAACCACCCTTGTTAACGTTTATCAGTTTTGTTTACAAAGACCTGCTTGTATCGTGCATATTATGACCTTAAGAATATTTTAATTGATAAACTTGTAATAAAAATATTTTTGAAAATTTTCCGAATATAAACTTTTGCTTTACACAGAATAATAACATAAAAACAAAGGTATTAATGCTCCATATAAATCATTACAATCCATTTTTGGCAGCTACACCAAACGTTCTTAATTCCAATAATTACATTCGTGTTTTCTTAGAAATTTTGTTTGAAAATGCAATGTAACTTTCATGCATTTATCAATGCTACATCGAGTGTATTTGATAGAAGTATACCTGTACTTCTTCTTTCCACGATTCCGTAGATATGCTACAGTTGTTTGTAGTGTCAAACAAAACAGCCCCACCTATCGTTATTATGTTGTACTTTTACACTCGAATTGCATTTGACATTTGAATGTTGACGTGCTTCCCTTTTTTTTCGCTCAAACCACATCAGTAGGCGTGTTTTATTATCATCGGGATCTTGATCAGGATTAACTTTTAACACGTGCTACAAAAACAATTTTGAAAATTTCCCATTATTTTGTTTTTGTGTAACGTGTAAAAGTTAATCCAGATCCAGATTCCGATGATAAAAAACACGCCTAGTGTGTCACGGGTATTAAGGGTGTCAGAATTTTTTTTTTCAGATATTCAAGACGGGTATGGTGGATCTTGTCAAAGTTTGCAAAAGAAGTAACTTTCGCTCTGGGGACGAAATGGAGTTTTGACTCCCCGTGGCAGTTTTTGGTAAAAAAAAAACCAATTCGAAAGAGTGGTCAAGAAAACCATTAAAATTTGGTTCGATGGTTACAGTTACTTATAATGATTGTTTTTGGCTCTCATGTCACAACATGCTAACAAGAGAAGAGCATAAGTTACTGCCCCTAAAAATGTCATAAAAGACCTTTTTCCATAAAAACACTCGAAAAATCGATCGATTTTCAAGCTGTTTTCGATTACTTTTTCAATAAAGAATGGTCAAATCAGTTAAAACTTACCTTCTTAAGCCTAGTTCGCTGCTGATCTAAAACAAAATTTTTAGTTGGTCTCCAACAAGACAACGAAATGCTTACGAAAACGAAGCGGAAAAATATTAATTGACAGTTGCACACTTGCAAAAAATTAAAACACATGTATAATGCAAACAAATCACAAGCAGCTATGCAGTATTAGGGGTTTTTCTTTTTAATTCAGAGCAGAGCCTGAACTGTCAAACAAAAAGTTGTGTTTCTTTTTTTAGCTCAGAGCGTTCAGAGCTAAAAATTAGTATTTCTTTTTTCGTTCTGAGTGTGCTCTGAGTTTGTTCAGAGCACGCTCTATGAGCTCAGAATTAATTGAATGAGCAGACTGAGTTCAATGCTGAACACATAGCATTTGACAGCTAGTGTTCAGGTGTGTTTCAAAAATGATTCAGGGTGGTCAGAACAAACTTGCTCAGATGATGTTCACAACATGCTCGACATGCTCGGACTCTGTTCAGAGCTCTTTTCTGAATTAAAAAATAAAAACGTCTAATGAAAGAAACAACAAAAATAAACACGAAAAAACACAAATGTCATGTTTTCGCACCCAATAAATGGTCTGGGTAATTAATTGTGTGCGAAAAAAGAGTGTAGACTTCTCCAAATAATCTGCTCCTGCTATCAATTTCGCTCATCGCACAGCGTACTGCAGAATCTAATCATTAAAAATTTCTTTAATAGTTTTGAATAATAGTGCGCATACGCCACAGTGCACCATTTTAAAAGTAGTGGTATTAATAGCTTTTTTTATGGCAAAAAAGTAATTATACATTTACGAATACTGTAAAAGTACCTAGTTTTTTCAGTCAGATTTATTCATTTCTTTAAAGGGGGAAGGAGGGGCACATCCTCCCCTTTTCTTATTGAAATATATTTCCTATATTTTTTTCTGATGAATAGCAAACCCTTGTCTTAAAAAAAAATTATTTCGAGATGCTGAATTTTTTCATTAATTCTCACAACAAATATGTACGTACTTGTAAGAAAAGCTTTTAACTCACTTTCTTTTCATTTATTAGTTCTACTTTAATTTATAGGAAGAAGCTGTTGAAATCCGTCATTTTTAGTCAGATTTTTCTTCACCTAAGCTACATTACAAAATTTCTAGTTTCATTTTTGTTTTTAAATATGAAATATAAACCAAAGTTCTACAAATAATATCAACCGGTTTAATAGCCCAGTAGAGGTTATATTTTTATATTTCCCCTTCTTGAAACTGTTCATTCATTATATCGTTCAATCAATTTCAAATTTTGTTGGTTCTAAATAGACTTTTACTACTTGACTGATCGTCGAATTGTCATCAAATTTTGACATTTTTATTTCACTATCTAAGCCTATTAATCCTGAGGCTAAGACATACCGAAAAATACAAAGTACCGAAAAAGACAAAGTACTGAAAAAGGCAATAAGTACCTACCGAAAAAAAACAAAGTTCTGAAAAAGGCAAAGTACCAAAAAAGACAAGGTACCGAAAGAGACAAAATACCGAAAAAGACAAAGTACCGAAAAAGACAAAGTATCGAAAAAGACAAAGTACCGAAAAAAATGTACCGTAAAAGACCAAGTATCGAAAAAGACAAAGTACCGAAAAAGACAAAGTACCAAAAAAAACAAAGTACCGAAAAAGACAATATACCACAAAAAGACAAAGAACCGACAAAGACACAGTACCGAAAACGACAAAGTACCGAAAAACGACAAAGTACCGAAAAATACAAAGTACCGAAAAAGACATAGTACTTAAATACCCAATGTAACGAAAAGACAAAGCACCAAAAAAGACAAAGTACCGAAAAAGACAAAATACCCAAAAAGACAAAGTACCGAAAAAGACAAAGTACCGAAAAAGACAAAGTACCGAAAATACAAAGTACCGAAAAGACAAAGTACCGAAAAGCAAAAGTACCGAAAAAAAACAAAATACCGAAAACGACAAAGTACCGAAAAAGACAAAGTACCAAAAAAGATAAAGTACCGAAAAATACAAAGTACCGAAAAAAACAAAGTACCTGAAAAAAAAACAAGGTACCGAAAAAGACAAAATACCGAAAAAGGCAAAGTACCGAAAAAGATAAAGTATACCGAAAAAGGCAAAGTACTTAAAAACCCAATGTACCGAAAAGACAAAGCACCAAAAAAGACAAAGTACCAAAATAGACAAAGTACCCAGAAATACAAAGTACCGAAAAAGACAAAGTACTGAAAAAGAACAGAAAAAGACAAAGTACTGACAAAGACAAAGTACCGAAAAAGACAAAGTTCCGAAAAAGACAAGAAAACGAAAAACACAAAGTACCGAAAAGCCCAATGTACCGAAAAAGACAAATACCGAAAAAAAAACAAAGTACCGAAAAGCCTGAGAAATAGAATATTATTTTATTAATTTAACAAAATTTGAGTCCTCTTTTCGTAAAATTTTCTAGGGAAACTAAGCGGGGAATACCGTATTTATTCTTGTTTAAGCCAATTATAACCTACCACAAGATTTTTTTTTTTTTAGGAAAGAAAGTCTCGGAGTAAACACAAAAATCCATTAATCTTTGTTTTTATAATGCATTAGGTACACTGGTGATAACTTAAACAATACAAACTAAGCCAGTTCAAGTTCGCGAGATTGTAAACATTTACGATTTCGGAATTAAAACAAATGAAACAACTGCGGTTTTTAGATACTTCATAATTAAATTTTAAACAAAACTGTTTCATTCATGTTATAGTACCTATTATTGAATAAAATCATAAATTCAACCCCCAACTAAAAACAAAAAAGAAATAATATTTTTGAACAAACATATTCGTTTCATCTTCAAGTTTTAGAATTTAGTCTATTATAGTCAATTTAACCAGCCTCATCATCGAATGTCAAAAGCTTCCACTAGAATGGAATTTGTGATAGTTTTTTCTTAAGTTTGTAATTATGTACGATTGGATTAGTGGTAGGTAGGGAGAATTTAATAAAAAAAAGTGTTCACATTTCTGGGTTCTCACAGTTTTTGCCACTCTTCACCGTAAGGCGAATGTATTTCAATTTGAATCAGAATAAATTCAAACAAAATTAATAGAATGTACCGTTATGTACATATGTGTGTAGGTAGTGTAACAAATTTATTATAAAATTTGATCAACCAGTAACCAGTTAAGGAAAAAATCAAAAAGTGTTTGAATTTATTTGTTTTCAAAAAGACCTTCCACGACACATAAAAAAGGAATCTTTTCAATGGCTCATCAGTATGCCAGTCTAGCAAAGTAAGACAAAAACGGTTTTAGATTCAAACTTTATACGGACATTTGTCCACAGAAATTGCCATTCGTCCAGGTGAATTCACTTGTACTCATCACTAAATAGTTTTAGTTCAATTCAACATAGATTGAATGACTTTTAATACCTTTTTGTCCACACGAATTGGAATTTTGTCCAAACGATCTTTCTTGTTCGCATATTTTCACAATTTTCTGTCCAAACCCAAAACAAAAACCCAAGTTTGGAAAACTTAAAATGAAAATTTCACGTAACTAAACAGAGGCTTATTATAAATGTACGTAAACGATATCGTAATGTTTGAACCCCCTTTTTATTCAATTACACATGAGATTGAATTTAATAGGTAAGAAGAATTAAGTCGGAAATACTGTACCTACATTTATTTTAGAAGTCAATAAACCTACCGCAATAATTTTTTAGTCAGTAAAGTCACCATCAACAAAAAAAAAAACAAAAACCAATAATTTTGTTTTCATAAGAATTAAAATCTAAATTGATAAAATTAAAACAAAAAATGAACCCAGTGTCTAGCAAATGCTTTGTGCAATTTGTCCAGCCTTGAATTTAATCAATTTTGCTTATTATTATACCTTAACCTTTTATATTCTCCTGAGATTGTACCTAGAACATTAATGTTTTTACTTCATAATGTGATGAAATTTAAACCAAAATTAAGAAAAAAAAGTCAATTTATAAATTGAAAAACTTTGTGCTTGGTGGGAATTTTCCACGCGGTCCGGCTGCCCGCCATGGCGGCAACCGTCTGTTAATTTAGCTTATCACGTTATAGGTTCTAATGTCACTTAATTTATAGATATGATACCGTTAAAGTGCGAAAAACGTTAGTTTGCGAATTAACTGGTTCCACACTTAGTACGAAATTTTACTTCAATATGTCACACTTTAACTAGTCAATATACGAATTAAGGTATGCGTCTCCGTCAGGGGCGGACTGGTAGTGAAAGGGCCTACAGGAACTTTAAGAAATAGGGCCACAGAACACAATTACTCTCAAAATGGTTTAAAATAAAAATTGATATTGCAAGCATTTCTCGAAAGTCAAGTTTTTTTTTTTAATTAATTATTAATTTTTTAACCAACACACATTTATAAAGAATAATTTTGAATTCTAAGGTTTAAATTTAATTTTACTAAAATATTTTGTTTAGTTCATGGCTGTGTCACCTGGGCCTTGTTTCATAATAAGGTACAAACAAATACTATTAGTCTGTGGTAAAATTACGTTTCACTATCAAGCCGTAGAAAAGGACTTTTGTACTTTTCACTTGGTTAATATCACTAATAGTATTGTGAAGGTCACCCTCATTTTGAAAATGGAACTAGTAGTGGTTTTACTTGTAGTTTTTTAAACTTGTACTTTCAACTAATAGCATTATGGTTGATTAATTCATTTGAGTATTTATTCAAGCAATCATACAAAATTGCAAAAATTTTCTCGTGGGTCTCAGTAATATAACATTCATTTTACGACCTTAAGACCTTAAGGTGGGTGGGACTTTCAGTTTAGTCAAAACAAAATACAAGTCAACAAAATTAACAGAACGTTTTTTTTTCAATTTTTAAGCGTTTATTTTTGAAATGTTTTTATACAAAAATTTACATATATATTCACACATACTTAAGTACATATAAAAATGTCAAAAGCAAACATGAATGTTAAAGCGTTTTCAGTTGGTTACCCGGAGCACCCGGAAGCAAGGCCGCAGCCAGGGAGGATAACAGAGTTTGACCTTTTGGCAACTCTAACGGTTTTAACATGCACACCGGAAAGAACTTTTTCCACGACTACCGATGAAGATAAACTTTTAGGGTTGGAGGTAATATCAGTTCATCGACAAATTGAGAGTAAAATTGAGAAAGTTATCATATGGGAAGAATCATAGGAGTGAGTTTTGCGAAAGAAATTAAATGTTCGATTTCGATGTTTAGGCATAGTTTACAGTTCCCATGCAAAAGAAAAACCAAAATAATTTTCCACCTATTCTGTGCTTAATTTTATATAATATGTTTGACTTTACCCATTGAGTCATTAATTAACCCTTTATTAATAAATTAGGCCTAAAAATGGAAAACAATGAATTTTGGATGCAAAAACAATTAGAATGCAAATTATGCTTTGAGGTGAATATATTCTTTTTTTTTCGAAATAGTAAATATTTTTTATTCACCACACTCTATCTCACGCAAAACAATTATTTTGTAGTTCTATGACAGCAATAGTTCCTTTCTGCATAAAACTGTAAACCAATCATGCAAAAAAGTAATTTAATATTTCACCTCAATAATTTTTGACATGCGAAAATGTTTGCATAGATTTTCGCACGGGAACTGTAAACTAGGTTTTATAAAGACGATTTTGTTTTCACGCAAAAAATTTCACTGAAATTTTTTTGTCAAAAAAAAAAAACCATTTGGAATTTGTATTTTGCTTTAGTATAAAAAAAATCATTTACAGCACGGACATTTTTTCTTTGAGTATAATTTTTTTTCACCTCCAAGCTATTTTTACTCAAAAGAACTGTATTCTTAGCTTAAATAGTGAAATATTTTTTCGAAAAATTATACCCTCCCCCGAAATAATTGTCTGGCTACGGCCTTGTAGTTCTCTACCTGTAAATCGCATCCGAAGCCATCATACCCCTTTCCCCTCTATGGTGATTCTCTCTTAAAATCATGAGCATAATAGTTGTATTTTTATCCGGACCATCCTACTTTGCTATTTATTCCTTATTTTTTGCAATTTTAAACATGCAAATGTTGAGAACTTTTATTAAAAGGTTTAAGATTTAAGTCAACTCTTTACCCTGGTTTTAAAAGGAAAGTTACTTGAATTGGCAGTCAGTACCTATATCAATATTTATTCGGTCTGCTTCCAATATGGTTCTTTTTGTGCAAAAAAAACGGATTGGGTACGAAATCCCGAATCCCAAAATCCCGAAAAGGAAAAAATCCAGAATGTCAAAATCCCGAATGGTCAAAATTCCGAATGGAGAAAATCCCAAATGCCAAAATACCAAACGGCTTAGTGCTGTTTTCGGTAGTTATTAAAAATCGTGCACGTGATTTCGAGGTAATTGTTTTTGGTATTATACAATTTGTGATTTTTGTTCATTCTAGATTTATGTTCTTTTGATATTTTTGCATACGAGATTCTTGTCATTGAGATTGAAAATTGAAGGGAAGTCAAGCCAAAAATAGCACTTCGTTTTTTTTTAACTACTGAAATACATAGTACCTATTGAAAAGTATTTTAATTCGTGATTTCATCTCGAACATGGATTCGGGAGTTTTAGCATTCGGGATTCTGTCCATTCGGAATGCTGTACATTCGGAATTTTGGCATTCAGGATTTTGTCCATTCGGGATTTTGGTAGTCGGGATTCTGTTTTTTTTTGCAGTTCGGGATTTTGATAATCGGTATTTTGTACCCATCCCGAAAAAAGAAGTGTTTTATAGTGATGGAATAAGAAATTGAACAAAAATTAACCTAACGGTACCTTCTGTATTATTCTGTTTATGCAATTTTATTTGATATAAATACTTCTTCCAAGAACTAAAACAAAAAAATCGATTTATGAATTTACCAAAGCGCTAGACACTCTTATAGTTTAAAAAAAATTTTGTTTCTGTTCAAGTGGCACGCAGTGTAGGTTATAAATGAAATAAATAAGACTTGTGACGAGTATTATCCGATTTTCTAAGAGTATAGTTTATCGAGCAGATTACCCCATGTAAACTACTTTGCTATCTCTGATGGCTACCCATCATTGGCATTGAATCTCTTCCTATTGACAGACGTAAAGTTCACAAATCTACATGACCTTCAAATTTTACATTACATTAGTCACATTTTTTTGTTTAACAGTGACGTACATTATGCGCATAGAATTATTCTTTTGAAATCCAAACAAATAACAAACATCACTCCCCACTTTGATGATAGAAAAACATTAAGCCGGCAAAAAAAAAAAAATAAACAAAAAAGTCATATTTATTTCCCCATATTCCAATGATTGAATACTCTTCCATCACCTAGATTGAGAAGAAATTTTCCGTGGTGATTTCGCGCGCACGCCTCTCAGTCATGCACAATTGAATATAAATATAACGAAGCTATTTCATCAATGTATTTGTATAAATGACAACAGTGGCGTAGTTAATGAATATTCATCCCCCTCAATTTTGTTTGCAAATAATCAGCATTATCGCCAATTCCGAGGGAGATAGCTCTCTCTCGGATTTTATTTTTTCGCCGGAGCTACTCTTATCGCTAATCTCCCGCGAATTTTATTTCCGCCGGAAATAACTTCGAACTAGTTTCGAAATATTTTGAGAGAATTATTTAATTTATAAACTGTCGAAGTTTGTGAATATATGTATGTATAGCAGAAGATGGCTACCAAAAAGGTGGCTCAATCCAGCTTCAGGGAAGTCATGATAGAAGTTGAATTAATTTTTGAGAGAGAAATCTGCCCAAATGTAAATGAAAATAAAAAATGTTAAAATAAACAGACACAACTAGAAATAAAAAAGGTAAAAGTAAAACTTACGTGTTATATTTTCAAAATCCTCCAGTGAAACTTAAGTGAATTTTTTCCAGGGAAAAAAATTTTATTTGTCATGCTCCAAAATGATGACAAATACCCACATCCCCCCTAAAGTTGGCTTTTGTAGATTTAGTAGTTAAAATACAGTTACCATAGTTTTCATAAAAATAATAAATGTTTGCTTAATATTTTCTTTAAAGAGGAGAGATGAGAGGTATTGTTACGCCCATTCAGTATCTCTTGAGTATATTTGTGTCACAAACTACACACATTTAAGGACGTTAAAATGTTATTAAGACTGTTTTTAAGTGATGCTAATGCATTATTATTTATTTTATCAAAATTATTTTTGAAAGTATGTTAAGAAACTTAAAAGACATGCAGAATGTCTGTAAGATTGAATATTCAGCACGGTTATTTAAAAAAAAATTAAAAACTTCATTGGGAGCATACTCAGAATAAAAAGGAAAACGTTTTAACCAGGACTTTATGGACTTCGAGAGTAATCGTCATTACCAAGACCAACAATGATGGGAAATTCTAAAGGTTTTATTTTAGAATAGCACATTCCAAAATCAGTGTGTTTGTTGATAAACAGGGGACCATAGACACCACCTCTCATATGTTTTTTTTTCGAACCAGCCTACACGCTCTATAGAGTTTTGGTGTATCTTAGCCTTATGTCTTAAAATATCAATTTTAATTGATTTTATCAGAGCACATTTTCATGAATTTTAAATAATGTGCTCCTGACTATAAAAGCAAAGTTTTTCAAACAAGACAATTTTTTTTTTATAAGTAATACGCAAAGAATAAGAAAATCATATGCAGAGCCCAGGCACAAAATTTGTGTTGACCAGTGTTATTTATTGTTTGAAAAATTTATTTAAATTTTTTAAAGAATCTTGAATAGTTATCATTTTTTTAAAAACCCTATATTTGAATGACCAACACGTTTAACAGTGTGGGGGAGCTCGAATCCTGATGATTTAATTGGGTCCTTGATTGAAAGTAAAAATTTTTAAGAAAACAATTCTTACCCAACCGACGCACGCTACTGGTTGTCTTCATATACTCTCTATACATATACATATGTATTTTCTTATCATAGACGAAACACATTCAACAAAAATCTCTTTTTGCTTTTAAATGGAGAGTTTATTAGCAAAGCTTATCAGCCCCATAACTTTGACATTTTAGAGAATTTTTGTTTTCCTATAAAGCTCAGCTACTCACTTGTTGTCGGTTAGTTCAGTACAAAGACCCTTATTAAGAGGAAGTATTCTTCTCACTAAGAAAAAGTTCTCCATATATTATTATTATTTAGAATTTCACAATTTCTTCAATTTAATTGTTATTTTACTGTGCTAAAAGTTTGAAAAAAAAAAAATAAAAAATATTAGAACCATGTTAGTTAAACAAAAAGCTCGTTACATTCTCGATTTGAATCCAGAAGAAAGGAAAGAATTCCTGAAATCATTTGACACCGTCCTTAGTGATTGCGATGGTAAGTGTAATTTGTAACATGTTACATGTAACTGTGTATGCTGGTGCGTTATGAGACATTTTAAAAGTTAGTTACCATATTATTTATTATTCCACAAACATTTAACCTTGATCTGCAAGCTTCACATGGGTGGAAATGTCGTGTTTTTTTTTAAGGCGGAAAACAAATAAATATAACGAGTTGCACTCACTGGACGCATGACCTATTCTATTTTTAAAATCTATCTCTTTCAGTCTAAATAATTGGGAAAGAACTTAAAAATAGTTCTTGTAAAATTTTCCACAAATAAAATAAATTCATTCTTGCCAAATCGGTGACGAAATAAATTGGTGGAAAACAAATCTTGAATGATCTTTGAACGCAAGAACTCTAGACTGTGAGAACTTGTAGAAGTAGACAAGAAGGAACCTAATGAATTGATGAGTAATGTCAATGTCAATAATCGACTTCAAGGTCGTAAAAATCGATTTTTCGGCTTCGGGAAGGTCAAATATTTTGGCAAAATGCATCTAATTAATTTGGTTTTATTTTTGCTAGTTCAAAGAACATGAATGAATAATGAGTAAGTATCACGTGTGGGGAAATGATACAATTTATTTAAAAGACATTATTCTTTTAACACCTGGTTAAGCAAGAAGAAAGTGCATGATACTACCTATTTATACTTGTTGAATAAGTATTTTTGTTTTCTAATTGTTTGTACAGATCTGTCTGATAAAAATGCTTACAAATTGTTTTGTTCTGTCGGCTATTAAGAATAATATAATTGACAGTGAATCACTTTAGTTTATTTTTCACTTTATGACTTTTTACTGTGACTATTTGGAATGCCAACAATGAATACAGAAAATATTAGACACAAATTTAAGTTAGGTACAGCCAAGTTGGCATAGTTTTCTTTTTTGTGTAACTTTTCCTGGAATTATTTTAATCCCAGAATAATCCAAAAATCAACTGAAAATGACTTTGAAAGTTATTTGTTTCAGAAACAGAAATTATATACCTATTCAAGCTTGAATAATTTTGTTCGTAGGCTACCCCATCAGGGGATGCGTTTTCTGACGAGAAATTTTTTCGTCAGAGCAGTTCGTCAGAGTTGTGTGGTTACATTGAAAGCATTTTCTAACGAACTGAACCAACTCAGAGTGGTTTATCAAGAATTAGAAATGGATAACGTAAAAGATTTATACATAATATGTACTTTCAAGGAAATCTCTTATCAAAAATGTTGCTGCAACATGTTAATAAAATATTTGCATTCAAAGAAATAAATATAAATATTTTAGGATGTCTTTGGAAATATTTTATTTTACTGCAAATGGAGTTGAGATTGCTTTTGGCATTTAAGTTATCTTGCATGGCGACAACCGTTATTTTCGACGACTAAAACAAAATTTCAATTTTCCACTTCAGGGTAATACCAAAAAACATTTGAGTAGTTCAAAATTGCCTGAACGCAAAAGAGTGCCGCAACTGGAGCTGCAGCTGGAAGTGCTGTCAAAAAGTGTCATAAGTGCTATTTCTTTCTTACCCACAATACACCTGTACCTACTCTGTATTGATTTCTGTTATTTTTTTGGTCACCTTCGAATTTATATAAATACAAGTCATATGATTTGAAGCTCTCTTTAACCCGAACACTTACATATGTAAGCCCACATCAAGTTGGAATGGACTTTGTTCGACTTAATTTCGCTTGTGATTTCAAATTGGCCAACTCCTCCAACTTTTAGCTGAAACTTCTAATCCATTCCATTCCTTTGCTAACAACAGAAACAATATTTATTGTACAATTCCCAGACCATAAACTTTTCTAATAATCTGATTTGGAACTTCAGAAATAGCGTAATATGATAGGTTCATACAATTCTGATCTTATTACCACATGTATAATGTGGAATCATTAATCACACATGGAGTATATGTAGTAGGTACTTCCTACACATTAAAACGAAATTCCACTACTTTCATCTATGAGTGTTTAGTTCTCAGTATGATTGTGTTTCTCTGATCACTTATCATGGAATTACCACATAATTGAAATCGCCAAGTTAAGTGTTTGGGTTTTCTTGGAATTTGTAAGATTTTTTTTAATCTTTTTTACCTCGCTTAAATATTCAAATCATGCATCTACCCAAAGTTCGAGAACAACTCTCATATCTGGACAGAAAAGGAACCCCCCAAACAAACTTCCTTGTATAAACTTGATTGGGACCAAAATACATTTGAAGCACGCTTATTATAAAAAAAGATGTCCGGATTCTAATTTGACATCAGAATTCCTAAACTAGCTCCATTTTCGAGATATTCAAATCTGATACTCGAAATTACAGTTTTTTAGTATAATCGAACTTATATTTCATCAAGGAATGATTTTCACTTACAATTATGTAGGTACTATAGGCAGGAGGGGAGGAAATGGGTGCAATTGTTCCCACCCTGAGCAAGAACGAAGCATTAAATATGATTTTAATGAAACGTAATCAAAAAATGTTTTTTCGTTATACGTTTATAAAATTTTGTTTTCTTGGTAACCAAACGAGGGCTTCACGTTTTCGTTTTCCTGATTTCCTATTTCACGAAATTATTTAATACTTTTTGATGAAACAACCGATTTGTATCTCACCTCTGCCAACTGAGTTTTACCTTAATGGCCAACACATATACAGTGAAAGTGAATAAAATAGGTTCTTATGGGTGCAGAAATACTCAAGAGCTGATGCATGCAGCCCAGAGATGCCATGCACGATGTCTATATTTCTAAATTTGCTGCGAAACGTTGCAGTGGTGAGTGGTTGTTCATCGGCCGCTGACCAGATTCAGTGAAGATTAGTTCCGCTATGCACAAATAGCCTTCAAATATACCGATTGGAAAGCTCATAACATATACATAGGTCTTAGATGCCCGATCTTCAAAGTGAAGGTCTTCAATTAAAAGATAAATTTCAGGCTACATTTCCGTATAATATGTTATGAGAAAAGTCAAATTATTTCAAACTAGTGAGCAGATTGAGTCCCAAATTGATTTGATTTTCACTTTTCAAAATGCAAATGTGGATGAAAAATTTCACAATTTTGAAATATAATGTTTTAAAAAGTTTTGTTAGTGGTTTTTTGTATACTTAAATGCAAGTGAAGAGCTGGCAGGGGCACCTAAAAATTGATTTTAATTTAAAAAATAACAAAATCTTTAAAACATCACGACGATTTAATTCGCTTCTAAAAATCCTTACTTTGCTTCAAATTCTTAATTTTAAGCTTAAATCTATTTGACTGGTTGTTTTTGCAATTTAAAAAACGAGTTTCATGCTTCGTTACAATTTTCTATGTATGCATGTATGCAATTACTTGCATATTTTGAAAAGTTCCAAGCAACTTATTATAGCAAGTACGTTCGATCTAAAAGAAGGCACTAATCTTTCCCCAACTAGATACTAGGTTTATTTCTTTAGAAACACTATCAGAGAGGGAAAGAGATTTATATAAAAGTAGTGGAAAGCTTAAAAAATAATTCTGAAGAAAAATATTACAAACTGTTATATTTCTTATTAAAATTTTCTTGCAATTTATAAGTAGGTACAAACGTCACAACTATTGCTAATATTTTTGTTGTTTTTAATTCAGTATTAGCTATCACCTTTGTCAATTTCGTTGACATCGCTCAAGGAACAACGAAGTTCTGAAAATTTCGGAACTTTTTTCGCGAAACTTTGTCCTTCGATATTTTCTCCTCCGAAACTTTGATTTTTCGAAACTTTCTCCTTTCGTAACTACGTTTTTCGAAACTTTGGTTTTTCGAAACTTTATCCTCCGAAACTTCGCTTTCGAAACTTTATTTTTCGAAACTTTGTTACTATTTCCTAAAAAATCTCATATCAAGTAAGCTATAACGAATTAAAAAATAAAAATAACTTGAAACTTCTGAAAAGCCTGCCCTGCGATAGAACAATTTAAAGATTCTCTATAAAAAAAAACTATAAAGGCTTTCAATTCAAGATCAACTCAATTGGTTGATTTAATAAATGAATAATTCAGATGTTCTTCCAGACCTACAACACACTAATAAATTCATCGTTTGATTTACGTAATTTCATTTTCCAATAGGCAACAAAATAGAGCTAAAAATAAATTTGCACTTAAAATCTTTTTATAAACCAACAAATTACATGATATTTGGTGTTGATAAAATGTATCGTTCTTGAATAGTTGTTATTCCTTTACAAATTGAATAAAGTAGTTTAAAAGTCATTATGGTTGCTTATACAGCTACAGATGAATAATGAAGGTAGCTAGCTATAGGTTGATAGTGTTTGAAGTTTATAGTTACAGTAAAACAAACTTACAATCATTGTTTAAAATATTACACTATATGTACATGTTCGTGCTAGTCAATATAAGATAAGATATATGTAAGAGGCTATGAAGCATTCGTGGCTTAAAAGCACATCCTCGATTTAAGTCAAAGAATCTTATTATCCTTTTGTTTTTAAGCCATACATATTTGATTGCTTATCCTTATAGTCCGACGTTCTTATATAACACTCGTATTAATAAAAAACGCAAACCAAATGTGTTATTCATATACCAAATTTAACCAAAATTCAATCTAATTAATTGATTCAACAAAGTTGGTGGATTAACTAATAATTAAGTTAAATATTTTTTTTTTCCCAAAGACTACAGAAAGAAGCAAACAGATGCTAGTGTACAATTGAATGAATAATTTTTGATATTGGTGACAACAAATACTCGTATGTTGACCATAGAAGATTATTATTAAGGGCCAGTTTTTCAGTGCGAGATTATTTTAGTCTCGGGGTTAAACCGGATTTAACTCCAAAAACGTGTTTTTCAGTCAATTGAAATCGAAAGTTAACTCCGAGTTAACTCGTCTAAATTGGTGAGTTAGCTCAAGCACCAAATTGAGGGTCTTTTTAGCTGTGGCGCCATCTTGATTTCGATATCAAAAGTTATTGCCAGTGGCGCTATCTCTATTCTTATGCGTAAAAGGCGTAGAGGGGTGATATCCATAGTGTCGCACATCGTTGGCCTCAGAATTTTGACAGCTGAAAGATAAAGTTAATCCTCAACTGAAAAACTGTTTCTGAGTTAACTCAGGGTTAATTTATTTTCAGAATTAGCTAACTCTGATTTTATTCGAGGTACTGCCTCTTGCGAGGAATTGACAAATCCTCCAAGAGTATACCTGTCATGAAAAATTGCCTCTCATTTAGCCGTTCGGACTCGGCAAAAACTGTAGGGCCCCTCCATTCCCTCCACACACACACACAGGAATGGTTGTGAGTTGTAAGTCACTAGGCCCTGGTTCTCCACGAGCTGTTGCGCCACCCAATTTGTTTATTTATAACTCTGATTTAACTCAGAGTAAAGCCTGAACTGAAAAACTGGCCCTAAAACATTTTGCGAGCGTTTAGGAAATATAGGGATAAGAGAGTAGGAGATAACGATGTACATTTGTTTTAAATATCTGGATATTGAAATGGGAAGGAAGAATAGTGCTGGGTTAGGAATTTCACATTCGTGTGGTATGGCTAAAGAAGGAATCTATATAATTGACGGTACATCCGAAGTTAGACTCATGGGTATACTGAGAGCGCAGGTACATATTACGGTTAAGTTGTTAAAGGGGAAGAATGCAGCTAGCTATTTCAACAGAGCAGCGTTTGAAAAAGTAGAAATAAAGTAGTGATAAGCAAGAAACATTTCGACGATGTTTCAACGAAACAAATGTTGCCGAAATTGACCTGTAGCCTATCAGTTTTAAAACTCTAAGTGCAGTGATGCTTTGGAAGCGCAAATTGAATAATGTATGAAATATATTCTGATTAAGGGGGGGGGGGGCAAGTGCCCCTAGCTGCCCCTTTTCCTTGAAAACATTTTAAAGCAAGGTTTCTGTAATAAAACTATTTTTTTAATGGCAAGTGCCCCTAGCTGCCCCCCCCTCTTGCCGTTGAGCTGACGTATATATGAGTTATACTCTAGCTTTGGGCGTAGATATGCTTTATACATAGTAGCTAGATCAGAAGAAAGAAAATAGGTCTAACATCATCTAAGGAACCTAGGCATTTCGAAGCATTTTTAGCAATGTTTTGTATGTGGTCGTTTGACCTGAATTGGTCAATAACGCACCTACCAAGAATTGAAAGCTTTTCAGTTCCCTTGATGCACGTTCCATTCATGGACAGCTTTGAGTTGTGGATGCATTTAATTCCACACGATTATAAATGCCCCGTTTGACAATGCTGTTTTAATGTGAATTTAATGAGCTCAATATTCTGCCGTTGCTGCTCCACGTCTGAAAAACAGGGAGGTGAATCAAGAAAGAGAGAAAGAGAGAAAGACAAGAGATCATTTATGAAAATAAGAAATAGTGTTGGAGACAATACGGAACCTTGGGGCACACCATTTCTTTGTGACTTTAGACTTGAAACCGTCCAAAGCAACTTGTATTGAACGATCGGAAAACATACATACATTTGTTCGTTCCATTATATACTTTTGCATTATGACATAAGTTAAAAATACGAATTGGTCTATGTCAGCAGTGAAGAAGGAAACAGTTATTTCCTCTACGTGAGAATTTTAGTTAAAGGAATTTCTTTTAGTAGGAATAGGTAATTCGTCAAAAAAACTTAAATACTCGTTTTAGGAAAAATTGAAAAAAAACGTGCCTGATTTAAAAATAACGACTGTTCAACCAGTAACAATTTAACTAGTCCAGTCCGTCACTCTACATAATAATGTCTTTCCCTTAAACTTTTAACTCCCGCTTTTAATTTTGATATTAATTTTATTTTATTTTTCTTTGCAGGTGTAATCTGGATGATGGCAGGTCCCATACCAGGTGCTGGAAACGTTATAAATCTTTTTCTAAAGGCGGGAAAACAATACAAGCTCATATCCAACAACAGCATGCGTACTGACGATGAATATTTAGAATTGCTTCAAGACATGGGCGTTAAGGACATTGGCGATGTATAATATTCAAATTTTGTATGAAATCAACATTTTTACACTCTCTTTTTTTTAGAACGATATTGTTCATCCAGTTAAATCAATTATAAGATATTTGCAAAAATACAAGCCCGGCCAATCTGTATATTCTATGGGATGCGAAGTATTTAATGATGCTCTTCGGAAGGCTGGCATTGAAGTTCAAACTTTGGTAGGTTTTTTTAAATAAGATTTATATAAATTTCATTTATTCTATAACTTTGGTTAATTTTAAAGGAATCTCGAGATGACTGGACTTTTCAAATGCTTTCAAAATCTTTGCAACCAATTAAACCAGTTGGTGCAGTTGTTTTCGATCTGAGTCTTAATATGACTTACGCAGGGCTAGTTCATGCCCAACAGCATTTAAAAAATAACCCAAATACAGATTTCATTGTTGGTGCTACAGATGAAAATGCTCCAGTGACCAAAGACCTAGTTGTCATTGGCCCAGCTGGTTTTATTCAGCTTCTAAAAGAGAACACAGGCAAAGTACCCATTGTCTTGGGCAAACCGGGCCACCTATTGGGAAAATTCCTCAAGGAGCATTTTCAAATAAAAGATCCAAGGCGTGCAATTTTCTTTGGAGACGCTTTGGTGCAAGATATTAAATTTGGCATTTCGTGTGGCTTCCAGACACTTTTGATGCTTTCTGGAGCAACCACAAAACAGCAAATGCTTGCTCTACCAGAAGAACTTAAGCCAGATTATTATGCAAATGGCATTGAAGATTTGAAGAAATTATTCGAGCAAAAGTAGATTAAGCAAATATTTTAGAATAACAAAAACAAAAAAAACTAAAAATATTCGTACAAAACCAGAGAGAAAGTATTTTTTAATAAATGTTGTAGGGTATGAATGAAGACGGAAAAAAAATATGTATGTGTAATGTCTAATGAAAAACAAAAAATGTGAATCTATTAATTTTAGTTTATTATTTATTTAGCAAATAAAACTTATCCACTAATATTATTGTATGTTAAACAAATTTCTTTTTTTTCCTTTGTATATGCTCAACAATTAATGTTTTCAGTAAAAGATAACCAACGAAAAAAACATGTCGTCGTACAGTGGATATGATACTTTCAGAAACACAAAAGATTTGTTGCCATATGGATAGAAACATATGCCTTAAATTCCAAGCCTTAAAACAGGATGAATATTTTGTTTTAATTTCAAAACTCATTAGGATATCATTTTATGTATGCGAAGTTCGCAGGACACTTGGAAATTCAGATTACAAAATATTTCGAAAAAATGATGTGAAAACAATTGGTTGTTGAGAGCTAATTGATAGCAAATTTGTCAGGTCTAGGTATCCAAAAATATAATTAATAACCGTTTGCAAAAAATCAACTTAGCATCATAAATTACACTTTCATTTTTGAGAAAGTTGTCATGCTATAAGTTCACGTGAAGTTTGAAATACGCTAATTTTTCGTAAACGAAAAAAAAATATTGTTTTGCGTATCTCATTCATAATTAATTTGTTCTCAACAAGCAGTTGTTTTCGGATCGCTTATCTGCATTTTTGAAAAAGTTACCACCGAAAATTTTAAAAAGTCATAAAAAGAACTCATACTCAAAGAAAAAAGCTGCAAATTTTCATAAAATTTATAAATAATAAAAGTGCTACTAAACTCGAATGAATTTTCTATTCACCGGTTTGTCGGACACACCCTGTAGTCCAATTCCAGAAGGCGTGGAATGATTTTTTGTTTAGGATATATCCTAAAACTAATTCATAAAGTATAAGCCAATAACTTGGAAACATTCTGAGTTCTTATCTTAACTTGGAAGAAACAGTGTTTCTCGTATGAAAATAATCACTGTAGGAACATTCCATGGTCACGTACGGACAAATTGAACTACTTTTATGTTATCATTTAACGTCTAGTTTTTGATACGTTTCTTAGACATGTCATATATTAATTTTATTTAACAGGTTCTACATGAGTCTTTTACTATATGCAAACATTCCTAAGGTATTCCTTTAAATGTCTAAGAAAAGAAAAAATAAGAAGAGCTGTCGCACGTACGGACGCGACGCACGGACCGATTCTACCAATGTTCTAGGTTGCTATCTTAATGTTAAAATTTTAGCGAAACTATGGATCATCGATCACAAATGTGTTAGAACCAAATTATGAGAATGAATCAAAAGCGTTAATAACGAGAAAAAAATTTCAAAAATGCACAACGTTATATTTCAAACCATTTTTTAATGTTCTGTCTCGTACGGACAAATCACGTCACGTGTCGGACAGAGTTCAATTCGGTAATCATTTTTAGTAGTTTTTTAATAGCTAAGCACCTGGCTGGGTTTTGACACGCTATGAATTCGGTTTTCTATCCTATTTTTGTTAGTTTGAATGCAGTGAGAATTCGAAAGTCCAAGTAAGGGTCTGG
Organism: Dasysyrphus tricinctus; assembly: GCA_963921185.1. Lineage (NCBI taxonomy): Eukaryota > Metazoa > Arthropoda > Insecta > Diptera > Syrphidae > Dasysyrphus > Dasysyrphus tricinctus. Next base: position 38,888,196 of record OY992532.1, on the reverse strand, counting down.
CGATTTCACATGACAACACAGTCTATTTTAGTGAGGCATTTTAGAAACTGGAAGATAAATCACTCGCGTTTTGGACGTTTTAGGGGAGCTAAAATAAAATTTCAAGTTTTCCGTGTAGAGTATTACATATTAATGCACTGTACCAAGTTTGAAGCAAATCAGTTCACCGGTTTTGCTATAAACGTACATTGAAACTAAAAATTCAAATATTTGTAAATAAGCTGAGAGTTTCTCTTTTTCATGGAATGCTCCTGTATCAAAAAAATTAAATAAGAAAATTTAAAAATAGCTACACCTCAACTTGCTGTCGTGACGAGGAATGACCATTAATCAATATTATACATAATCACTTTTCCCATTATTTTTGAGTAAATTGATCAAAAAACATTGACAACAATAACAAAAAATGTTTTTCAACTACTCTCCTCATCTTCCTTAACCATGCTCGTACCGAATATATGAATAAAACTTTTTTTCTAGGAAATTTAATATTTTTTGATTTTATATTGTACACTTTTCTGTTAATACGCTTAGTTGTCAAAATATTCACAAATAATTAAAAAAGGGGACCTTAAACCCTCCTCCTGCCTAAAGCTCGCGGTCCTGCATTTGTGACTTTTAGTACACGGGGGTTACTTCAGTGGCGTAGCTAGGATATCTGCCGCCCTGGACAAAACACTAATTTGCCGCCCCTTCGGTATAACAATACTTAAAGTTGCAGACAAAATTTTGATTAAAAACATTTTGTTTTATAAATGCAAGGAATTAAATTCTGCAAAATATTGATACAGGCCACTTTGCCGCAATATCTGCTGAATGAATTTTTTTGTTTCTACTGAGGTACCTACTGAGATTTAACTATAAACCGACTGTAAATAATATAGGCACATGAGACTTGAAATTTTTGTAAGGTTTGCTTTCGTCCAAAAATAGTATAGTTCATAACTGTTCATTAGGCGTGTCTCACGGTCTCACCAAATATAATCTCGGATAGCTCAGAGATTTTTAAAGTGGGACAAAAAACCTCACCTGAGCACTGACATTTTCTTCAGAGATTACTGAGACGAAAATTTTTTGGATGCATTTCTCAATGTTCTTTCTCAGCTAAAACTGTTAATTTGAGGCCAAATTGCAATTTCTCGGTGATGTGCAAATACGAAATTGATACAAAAATACAAAATAGAGGTTGAATGTTGATAAACAGGAAAAATAAATTGATCTTAGTATTATTTTTTATTAATTTCATAAAGTTTTGTGCTTTAACATTTAAATAATAATTTAGTTTCCATAATTTCAGTACGATTGAACAGAGAATCTTGTTCCACCAAGACATTTCGCCTACCTCAACTTGAAATTGAGCGCTTGGTGAGATTTTACTTGGTGAGACACGCTTATTGTGCCATCAGTACTCGACATCAGCAATACTGAGAAATTGCATACTGTTCATATTTCTCAGATCTAATGATCATGAACCATGTAAGGATCAAGGCCACGGCTAAGTCACTACTGAGTGTCTGGCTACAGAGTTTTGGAGTAGATTGTTGATCTAATGCATTTTTTCTCAAAATAAATCTGGTGCAAAATTTACATACTGCACTTCATTTTACGAAAAAAATTAATCTTCAAGCATTCGCAAAAAAACTCACTTTTTTTTATTCTTTGTGTTGAATGCAGCCATATGTATAATTACACCCAAAAAATTTTATTGGTATATATGACCAAAAAAGCGGATACATTTTATCAGATCTCGTCATAACTAGAATCTCCCAGAAAAACTGATAGATTTTATCATGACCAACTGATGCCTAGTACCATGTAATATTTTATCGCATTTTAGCAAATTTTATCGACATTCAGATTGCACCTATCAGTTCAAAAATAATTTGCCAGATATCTGCTATCGGATAAAAGATAGCGAGTACCGTGTATATTATTTCAGTTCTGGTATACTCTATCGGCATTCTGATAGCATCTATCAGTGCAAAAGATACTTTGCCAGATAGCTGCTATCGGATAAAAGATAGCGAGTACCGTGTATATTATTTCAGTTCTGGTATACTCTATCGGCATTCTGATAGCATCTATCAGTGCAAAAGATACTTTGCCAGATAGCTGCTATCGGATAAAAGATAGCGAGTACCGTGTATATTATTTCAGTTCTGGTATACTCTATCGGCATTCTAATAACACCTATCAGTGCAAAAGATACTTTTCCAGATAGCTGCTATCGGATAAAAGACACAAAGTACCACTTAATATTAAGCCTAATTCTAAAATTTTATTTCGTTAGAAAGTGAGTAGAATTCGAATTATTTGCATGTTCTAACACAAATCATTCGAATTCTAAATACTTTCTAATGGATTTTAATTTCGAAATAAGGCATATTATTTTGGTTTTGTTCAACTTTGTCGTTTATCCGCCATCTCTAGAGGACAAAATTATTTTTTGCACTGTGTTTCTATAGAAATAAGAAAAAAGATTCAAGATAACTATAGAATTTAATCATAGTAGATACTTTCTTTTTCAACACACTTCCGTTCTGTCTTCGATTGGCTTTTAAGAAACTTCTTAATATGCCACATACACCTTCGTTTTAATAATTCTATATTTGCAGCTAAAACTGAAAATAAACTTAAAAAAGAAAGAGAAACTTCCTAGAAAGAAAAAAACTTAAAAAAAAATTGTTTCAGTTTAGGTAACTTTGATTTTTTTTTTAATTTAAGTTTTCATTTAAAATGTTTACATTGGGTAAATTTGTTTAAATTAACGCCGAGCCAACAAAGAAACCAATAAGCTGTGTGTCCAAGTTGCCCCCATTGCATCAGTATTATTAGATATCTATGTATGTAAATGAAAATATAAGAACAGAAATATCTAGTAAGTTTTAAAGTCGTTAATAATAATGCTAATTTTTGTTTACTCTTTCATATCCGTTTCGCAAGCTTGTAAAACTCCATCATAATGGAAATGGAGCTGTAAGAATTTCCTAAAGCTGATTTTCCATCTATGTTAATGAAAAGATAAGAACAAAAATATCTAATAAGTTTTAAAATAGTTAATAAATGGTAATTTTTGCTTACGTTTTCATATCCGTTTCGTAAGCTTGTAAAACTCCATCATAATGGAAATGGAGCTCTAAGAATTTCCCAAAGCTGATTCTCCATCTATGTAAATGAAAAGATAAGAACAAAAATATCTAATAAGTTATAAAATCGTTAGTAAACCTGATACTATTTACCAGACTGCAGATAAATGAAATACGTGCTTTATCTGAGCCCTGATACTATTTACCAGACTGCAGATAAATGAAATACGTACTTTATCTAAACCCTGATATTTTTTACCAGACTGCAGATTAATGAAATAAGTACTTTATCAAAATGAAGTTCGGATTAGAAATGAAGAAGAATAAAATAAACAAATTGATAAAAAAAAATGAAAATAAAATAATATAAATTGTACTTCACCTTGTTGGCGTAGATAAATCCTTTATTTGTTTCACACAAAAGGTATCTCCTGTTTATTGTTTATTGTTTATACTCTTTATTGTTTATCGTTTACACTTTTTATTGTTTACACTTTTTTTTTGTTTATTGTTTATTGCTTACACTTTTTAATGTTTATTGTTTACAATTTTTACTGTTTATTTTTTTTTTTTTATAAAACTGAAATTTTACAGTTTTTATTGTTTTTTTGTTGTTTAATAAAGTTGTTACTATTTTTGAATTTATTTTCTCACTTTCACGTCCGCACTCAATGATAGGATAAATTGAAGTGAATACTAAACCGCAAAACTGCGAGTTACTGGAGTGTGGATTTTATTATGTTTGGTTGAAATTTTGTGTGTAGTGGTAATATTTATACTGAGACTGATAGAATCTATATGCATTCAGATAGTAAGAACCATTATTAAATCGATGTGTGGTTATATTTATCTCCAGCTGCTTAATGCTACCAGTAAAAAGGTTTATGGGCTAGAAAGAAATATTCGTATGTATGCGTGAATTTGGAAGCTGATAAATAAAATTGCAATGGATGTAAATGAATATATGTATATGTGGTTATATTTATCTGAAGCCGCTAAATGATATCAGTAAACATAACGATCGAGAAAATCTATCAGGAAAAATATTGACTTCAATTTTAGAGATTGGGTAAATGATAAATAACAACCTTCATATACATTATCATCTTTATTAACAAACATGTACTAAATTTTGCAGGCCTTTAACTGGCATTAAATTCAAGAAAGTTTTGTCATAATAACTTTCTGCCTAAAAAGTCGATAATTGTTATGAGAAATTTGACTGAAAAATGGTATCAAAAAAACAGAAATTATTTTATCTGACAGCTACAAAAAAGTGATACTATTTATCTGGAGGTTGATAGTATTTATCAGAAATTTGACTGATAAATTGTGTCAAAATTTCAGAAATTATTTTATCAGGCAGTTAAAAGAAAAATTATACTATTTATCTGGAAATCGATAGTAGTTATAAGATATCTGACAGGTACATGGTATCAATATACGAGACAATATTTCATCTGTCAGTTAAAGAGAAACTGATATTATTTATCCAGAAAACGATAGTAGTTATAAGATATCTGACAGGTATATTGTATCAAATTACCAGACAATATTTTATCTGACAGATATCTGATTCCATTAACCACTAAAATTTTGAATGGCCTTTTTATGAAGAAAACGATAGTATTAAACAAGAAAACGATAGTATTTATTAGATTTTTGACTTGTAAATAGTATCAGAAAATCAGTACCAGTAGATTTTTCTGAGTGTAGGAGCTTTTTTTGTTTGCTGGTTTTATGTTAAAAAAAAACTAATGTAATGTTTTATTTATTTTTATTCATTCAACAGTTTTGTTTAAATAATATTTATTTTTATTTTTGAAGAAAACAAAAGCAAATCATCTGCGAAAATATTCAATCTCAGCATTTTTTTTTTTTTCAAATTTAACGCGAAAAATTTTCTGAGAAAGGTCAACCCCACTGAACTCTAAATTGAGAGAATTAACAAACACATATAATGTAAAGCTACAAAAGAGAATGGTCATTACGAAAGCCATCATTTTGTTTCAAAATTTGAAAGAATTGTTAATTTAAAAAAATAAACTTGTGTTTATTACCAACTTCTATAATGAGCAACGGTCATGACTCTGCCGCCACTAGTGATTTGAACACAATAAAATTGTACGTTCTTATACCTACAAATTTTAAAGAATTCTTAACTCAAAAAAATAATTTTGTTTGTTTATTTACAACTTCTGTAATAAATAACGATGATGATTTTGCGCCCCTATTGATTTCAATTTAATAAAAATTGATTGAAGTATTTATTAAACAAAAATTAAACTTGTGTTTATTTCCAACTTCACATGAAAAATGAGGATGATTTTGCCGCCCCTACAAATTTGAATACTATAAAAATTGTATGTTTTCTAATGAAAATATAATACAACTTTCCCTAAAAAAAACTTTGTAATTGGTTTAAAGCCCCATGAAAAACGAAGATGATTTTCGCATTTACCGCACCCCTATCTCCTGTCGCCCGGGGCGATATATTCAAGTGTCCATAAAAACAAAAACAGATGACGTTTTAATTCTTCTTTTTTGGTCAAAAAGGTTAAAGGTCTAAGAAATTGGTCAAACAAAGATAATTTTGTATCAATGGTTTAAGGTTTTCAAGGTCACGAGCGATTTTTGGTGTCTGATATTCGGACAAAAAACTTGGATAGTTCATTTCCACATAAAAAGACTTTTCTTATTTAAATGATTACCTTAATGTGATCATTGAAATATTAAAAGTCAATTTATGTGGAAATTTGGATAGATATAGATATATTTATTTCGTGATAATTTTGTACAAAGCCTATGACCGCACGTTTTACAATTCAGAGATTTGACAATATTATTATCTTACTACTGAAATAGTATATATATTTAAAAAAAAGTGAATTACAAGCATATAAATTATATTTAAAGGAAAATACGACAAAAACCTTTATTTGAATGAAAAAAAAAAGAAAGAAAAAGATAAAAAAATAAAAGAAAATAATTGTGAATATAACAATTTGATTTTAGTAATAGGTTTGGTTACCTACATAATTTACAATTAAATTAATAAACATGGAATACTTTTGAATAAGATACAATTGTAATTAAGATAATTAATTATCGAACAATAAAAATAAATAAATTAAATATTAAATAATAAATAAATAAATAAACAAATTAATAAATTAATTAAAAAATTGATAAATAATTAAATAAATAAATAAATAAATAAATAAATAAATAAATAAATAAAAATAAATAAATAAATAAATAATAAATTAATAATTAATTAATTAATAAGTGTTAATGGACGAATACATGTGTTAGTAATAAACAAATAAGTAAATAGATGAAATAAATAAATTAATACATGAATAGATAAATAAATAAGTTAATATATAAATGAATTAATAAATAAATAAATAAATATTTAAATAAATAAATAAACAAACAAAAATAAATAAATAAATAAATTAAACAAAAAAAAATATATAAATAAATAAATTAAAAAATAAATAAATAAATAAGTAAACATAGAAATAAATAAATACAAACATGATATATAATAATTTAAATTTATATATATAATAAATTAACATATAACAAAAACCCATTAAACATATAAGCTAGCAGATAAATAAATAGTTACAAAAATGGTAATAAATTAATAAAAAGCAGACGAAATAAGTTAGAGATAGTTGAATGTATATCAAGTTAACGAAGATTAGGTATAAAGTTGGTTTATGAGGGGATTATCAGCTATATCACAGGTGTTATTAAAATTTGTCGAGAGTTTATGAATCCTTTCCGAAATCAATTCAACATCCGCTCTTTTGTGCAGATCAGAAGTGGAATAATGCCAAGGAAGATTCAACATCATCTTTAAAATTTTATTTTGAGAAATTTGTAGTTTTTAATATGGCTTTTCGCAGCACTACCCCATACTGGACACCCATATAATAATATTGATTGAAAAATCACTTTATGTATTATTATCTTATTGTCAATTGTTAGTGAAGATCTTCTGTTTATAAACGGATAAAGCATATTAATTGCAATACTAATTTTCTTTAGAGTAGAAATAATATGTTGGCTAAAGGTAAGCTTCGTGTCGAGATGAACTCCTAGATATTTAACAGACTGCTCCCATGCTATTGCATTTCCATTAATTTGAAGCTGACTACTGGGAAGATAGCAAGGTTTTCTTTTTCGAGAGAAAAAAATGGCTTGCAACTTTCCGGTATTTAACTTAATTTTCCATTTGTGATAATACTTTTCCAATATTTCAATTGCATTTTTAAGATTATTCTCAATATTGAGAGCAAACTCATGCGATGAAAAAATTGCAGTGTCGTCAGCAAAAATAGCTGATTCACAATATGGAAGAGTTGGTAAATCTGATGTATATAGATTATACAACGATGGACCTAAAACGGAACCTTGGGGGACACCAAAATCAAAACATAATAAGTTGGAAATACCACAATTTACATGAACTTGGAAACTTCTACCAGACAAGAAACTTTGAACTATTTTACACAGATAAAGAGGGAAGTTAAATTGTACCATTTTGTGTACTAATCCATTATGCCACACAGAGTCAAAAGCTTTCTCTATATCCATTAAAATCATTCCTGTTGACTGACCCTGTGCTCGATTTTGTTCAACATGGTTACAGATTCTTTTTATTTGATGAGATGTGCTATGAAAACGTCTGAAGCCGAATTGTTCATCAGGAAAAATGTTTTCATTTGCAACGAATTTCAAAATTTGTTCCTTTATAACTTTTTCATAAATTTTGCTTACGTTGCTGAGCAAACTTATAGGCCTGTAACTTGTAGATATTTCAGGTGGTTTTTCTGCTTTCAATATAGGCACAACCTTCGCTTTTTTCCAGACATTAGGAAAATATTGGAATTTGAGGCATGCATTAATAAGAAATGTTAAAAACTTGATTCCAACTCGTGGAAGATGTTTTAAATACACATTTTTTATTTGGTCCAGACCTCCTACTTTTCGATTCTGAAGGCTGTCAATAATTTTTTTGATATTTTCATCCACAACAAATGCATTCAATGGTGTGACTGCAACGGTGGCATCCAAGTTTTGTGTTGTGTTCATCACTTGATCATTTGTGTGTCTGTCACCCAAGTTATGTGACACTAAATGATTTATTGAAAAATTTCTAGAAAGCTCGTTTGCTTTGTCAAGATCTGTAAAGAAAGTTGTCCCAGAACCCTTTAAAAACGGAATATTCTTGTTTTTGCTTTTAACTATCTTCACAATATTCCAAAATGGTCTACCATTCTTTTCAAGGACGCTTAGTTTTTTATTCCATTCCTCGTTACGATTTTTAAGCAACTGGTTTGAGATAAGTTTGTTAAAATGAGAAACCATATTTTTAATACGGGAGACTCTGTGTCATCCATATCTGAGTTGTCAGTATCTGGAAGACATTGAAGAGGAGTGAATTTGTTTATATATGGGTTTTTAGAGGGGCCACTTGTAGAATACATTGTGGAACACAGTTTTTTATCCGAGGACAAGCGATTGTCCCCGGTTTCAGGCGATCTATCGCGTTTAGGAATGGTTGTTACTTATTAGATCTAGCGAGAGAGATGAACACGTGAGGAAATTTGGATATATTTGAAGTTTTTTTTTTGCCTTGAATTAATAATTATTTTGTCCCAATTCGTATTTGTAAATCAAAAATTCTCATATTGGTGTTGCTTTTAAATGTCTCAAAATTGAAGAACAAAATTTTCAATGCTATAAGTGGCCCCTTTCAGTATTATATCACAATTCATGCAGAATTGCATGTACAATGTATGTAGATAGTTGGGACTCTTTCTCCTTTTCCTGGTAGTCCCCAAATTGAAAGCATTACTGAGCAGGTATGAGATTCAAAATATGCATAGCAAGGCTTTGTTTTATGTGATACTTAATTTTCTCAAAGAAGATTGTAAGGTATGCCTTAAAGTTCAATAAAAGTAGAGAGCATGCTGGCTCTGGACCTTTGGCACCTCATACATGGGAAAAAGTCAACTAGTCATATAAATTGGTCAGCAGTCACCCACGATTTTTGGAACCTCACGAAAGATCTCTATATCGTGACAAAAGGTCAACTGTTTCCTAGTATTTGGTCAACAATACACTTTTTTCTATGCATTTTTAAAGTTCGTGTCAAGGTCACAAAAAAAACTTTTTACACCTCATTTGCGTCATTTAAAAAACGAATTATGCTATTTGAAAGGCCACTTCATGGTAAGAAAAGGTCAGCTATTTTCAGTAATTGGTCATCCACACATTTTTTGTATGAATATTTAATATACATATTTTAACAAAAATTCAAGGTCATAGCGATTTTTGGCACCTCATTTAGGGGAAATTTGCAAAAACTTAATTCAATCTGAATGCCCCTAGGATCTAAAAAAGTTCAAGGTCTTACTTGGCACCTCATTAATGGGAAATTTGCAAAAAATGTACATCATCAAAAAGGTTCTAAGGTCAGCGAGTTTCAGTATTTGGTCAGCTATAGATTCTTTTTATGATTTTTAAAATTTTTTTTTCAGGGTCACGAATTTTTTTTGGTTCCTCATTTTGTAATTTTACAAAAACAAAAATATACTATTTGATCCTCATAAAAGGTATGTTAGTTTAATTAATTGGTCAGCCATAGAGTTTGCTTATGAATTTGTATCCTTATGATAAGAATCGTTCGTGACCCTGAAAAAAAACTTTAAAAAATCGTAAGAAAGAATCTTTATCTGACCATTTATTGAAACTAGCTGACCTTTTATATAGATCTTGGGGCCTTTCATATGGTATTAATTTTTTGCAAATTTCCCCTAATGAGGTGCTAAGAATCGCTATGATCTTGAAAAATTTTAAAAATACACTAACTAAATCTATAGCTGACCAATTACTGAAACTAGTTGACCTCTTATCGCGATCTAGAGACTAGTTGACCTTCTCTGACCAACTACTGACCAATTATATGTAGGTATGTCATTTTATATTTTCAAATTTCCCATACATTAAGCCTAGTTTACAGTTCCCGTGTGGAAAAAAAAACCTACGCAAATATTCTCGCATGTCAAAAATAATTGAGGTGAAATGCAAAATTAATTTTTGCATGATAAGTTTACAGTTTCATGCAAAAAAAAAAAAGCATTGCTGTCATGGAATGTCATGCAAAACAATGGACCGGCAATTGTTTTGCATGCGAAAAAAGTGTGGTGGATAAAATATTTTTTTTGGATGGTCGGTTTACACTTCAAAAAAAAAAAAATATTTCACCTCAAGGCTTTATTAGCATGCAAATAGTTTTTGCATAAAAAAATAATTATTTTTCATTTTTAGGCCTATCGTTTATTAATTAAGGGTAAAATAATGACTTAATGGGTGGCTTAGGCAAACGTTTTTTGCCTTTAATATTACTCAATTTGGTGCACAGAATAGATGGAAAATCGTTTTGAAAATGTTGATATTTTTTTCGCATGGGAACTGTAAACTATGCTTTAGTTGCCAAATGTCCAGAGCCCCTGATAAGTAGACCTCGGATTTTGCATATTTGCATATTTTTCATCAGATTGATACCAAACTTGGTATTTAGACGTTTTATCGTTCAAATACAAGAAATTGTAATGCATGTCGAAAATATGCTAAATATATGCAAAAAATATGCCAAAAAATATGCCAAAAATATGCAAAATATATGCAACATATGCAAAAAATATGCAAAACATGCAACATACATACATATATGGAAACGAATTTTATCAAAAATTTTAATTCCTCTCGTTTAATATTAAAGGCGCGCATTACAGGAGAATATTTTCATGTTTTACAAACAATGAACAAAGAGAAGAATATTCCACTTTCCCATGTCCAACGCTTTACCATATGAAAAGGTCCAAGGGAAAAACGACTTAAGTCCACTTTTTGAAAAAAAAAAAAACTAAGCTAATGATGACATCTTGTAGATTTTAATAAGTACTATCTGATGAAATATAGCTCTCTTCACAAAGGACTTTGAAACTAGCAAAATGGCACACTTTCTAAAAAACTTTTTTCAAAATTTTTGTTTTTTGCTGCAAAAATCGATATTTAAAAAAGAAAAACTTGTAATTAGACTTAGCGAGATGTCAGCTAAATTATTAAAAACAAATTACCTTATATTCTAATTATGTACTTCCGGTCGAAGTCCTGTCAAAACAAATTAAATTTCAAAAACGGTCCAATGTCATGCTTGTGAAAATTATTTTATTTTCAGACTATATTTTCAAAATCTAGAGATATCTGAATAAAAAGTAAAAAACCGTCTTAAATTATCATGTCTGGTTCGGTCAGAAAACAATTTCAAATAAGGAATTCGATATTTTGGTTCCAAAGTCGAAAGTCCTTTTGACTGATATCAGCGTATCAGGTAACAAAATTCAAGATGTTAAAATCAATATATGTTTGCATAGTTGAGCACGACTTGTCACTGAATCCCCATCTATATCGGGATATCTTATCTTATCTTACTAATACTAGGCGAGTTCAGGAAAATGAGATCTCAGAGCCCTCAGTAATCTCAGTCTCGTGAACAGGATTCCTCAGAAATTTTGCTGTCAAATAACTGAGGAAAGAAAATATTGGATTCGCTTGCTCAGTTTTTGACACTGAGCCGCCGGAGATCTCATTTTCCTGAACTCGCCTATTATAAATGTGAAAGTTTGTTTGTTTGAATGTTTGTTAGACAATCACGCTCAAATGGCTGAAAAGATTTGAATGAAATTTTGTGTAGAGGCCTATAATGCAGTGGAATAAGCTACAGGATACTTTTTTTTAATAATATTAAAAAAAAAGAAAAAAAGTGTGGTACAAACATAAGCGCCGAAGCCGATTGAACACACCCGTAAGCAGAGCACTAGAGTTGCATGAGTGGGATATAGGACCCAAGCGGAAGTTAAAATCTTTTGAACCAAATGAAGCCGGCCAACTATGGCAATGTTATCTTAAAATTAAAAATAATATAATTTGTACGGTTATTTTGTAATATTGATTGGATTTTTGTCTCGGAGGTCGACCACTTCTAATTTTAGTTCCCTTGTTGGATTCTCTGTCCCGGTACAGCAACTCTTTTGCTCCGCTTAGTCGCCAGGCAGGCGCATAAATATGGACAGCATTCTCTACCGCGTTATACATTAAGCTTTAAAAATATTGTAAATAATGAATTGTGTATTTAGTCTTTTCAGTGCTAGACTAGTTTTATTTACATTTTTATTTGGAATCAAAATCATTATTTCATTTTATTTTGGGAAACAAGCCCAACGGGCTTTATTTTCTCGGGTCTTATAGCACTGCACGTCGACTCTGATGAGCGAAATAATGTAATTGGGAGATTTCGATAAGGCGAAATTTTCCCATTTTGAGATTTTATTTAGTTAAAGGACAGTTTTTTTAATAATTTAAAGTGCTTGCGGAGGTCCGGCGGGTAACAGCTAGTTTCATATAAATTTGCTCCAATTACTTCCTGTGAAGTTGAAAGAAGCTTTTCCGCTTACAAAATAGTTCTGGGAGATAAACGTCAAAGCCCCTCAATTAATAATTAAGATAAAATTATGGTTGTATATTGTTATTTGTAATAATAGAATATGAAGAAAATTTGAAAAGAAATTCTTCTGTTTAAGTGGAGTGACTGAATATTTATAATTCAAGTTAAAAGTTCAAGTGACTCTAAAATAAAAATCATAAAATATTGAATGTATTAAGTATCAGTGGCTCTTCTTTAATATTTGACAGTAATTAATAAAATTTCAGTATGGTATACCATCCTCTGAATCGCTTTTATATTATTTTTTGATATGTTAAACATAGGAAATGTGTGCATATTTTGCATATGTTTTGCATATTTTGCATATTTTTTGCATAGTTTGGCATATGTTATGCATATGCATTTCATGCAAATATGCAACAAAAATTTAAGTATGCATATCGTTTTCAACTTTATTTTCAACGAAACGAATCTTGGTGTCATCAGAATTTAGGTATCTTAATCCTTCAAAAATATGCAAATATGCAAAATCCGAGGTCTACTGATAAGCTACAAATTGAAAGCATTATTCAGTATGAGTTTCAGAATATACCTATACATAACATAATCTACATAGCAAGGCTTTGTTTTATCTGATACTTAATTTGTACTCAAAGAAGAGTGTAAGGTATGCCTTAAAGTTCAATAAAAGTAGTGGGCATGATTGATTGCACAAATAAAATCTTTATTCTTAGCCACGTGCACTTTATGGCACGTTTACATTGTTATCAAATTAATCAGACGCACCTCAATGGACATTAATTCTTGTATACTCCATGTACTGGTATTATGTTTGTTTATTTGTTTGTTTATTTAGTGCCCTTCCTGCGATGTTTTTTTTTTCTTACATTTATGAACATACATAGATACATAGCTTCACCAATGCTTGTTTTCTTCATTCAATTATTTCTACGCCATTTAAGTTTGAATTCAATAATTGGCTAATTGCTTAAGTACGACAGTAGATAAATAACAAACAGTAATTCTATCTCAATAGAATTATAGATACTTTTCGCATTAAGACAAAATAATAATAATAATAAAATTATGCCCCAGCACAATCATTTTCACACCACCCAACTAGGAACATATTTAGGTAGGTATATCAGGCAAACAATTTAAGTTTCTAGGTGGGCAATGTAAAAGTAAAATTAAGTAGATACGTGAGATGATGAAAGATCTTAGAGATTACTATGTTTATCTGAATATACGAATATTTTTGTATACATTTGAACATATTATATTCATATACATACTTATATGCTTTTATTCAACATTTTAAGCAACTAACTAAGGGTATTGTTTATTGTATATGTGTACCTTTGAAGCTAAGTTTTAGGTTGATTGGCTTTGGGGAAGAAGCTCTATGTGACAGTTCAACTTTCCAACGTTTAGATTTTAGTATTGGTTATTATTGAAAAGAGTTTGATTGATTTTAATTTTGAATTTATTGCGAATTTTAATCAATAAGTAGTAAACAGCTACCAGGCATTGATATTAACAAAAAAATATGTCGGTACAAATTTTTAAATGTTTAAACGAAATATATACAAAGGTGTTGGAATAAGATGTACAGCATCTTCCAACAAGAGGTTTCATTTAAAATTTGAATTATTTTTTAACTGTCGACTTAGCGGTTTTACATAAATTGTTAATCGATAAATTCTCGCACAGTATTTGAAATTTTCAAAATTCATGTATTACACCTATATTGTAAAAATATCCCAGAAACTGTTTCGTTAAATTTGTAATGATTTTAGTCGCCATCAAGCACCACGCCACGCGAACGTCACGCCCAGCTACAGTGAATTTTATCGATAGGTACTTGAACGTTTTGGGCAGGTTAGTGGTATGAAGACTCCAACTCGTGTTTTGCCGTCAAGGTCAGGTGAAAATATTATTATCATCGGGTCCTGTAACCCCGGTTGGGGCATAGGGCGTCTCTAAAGTACTGGAGAGTGCTATGAGGCTACTTTGGCCCTGGGCTCAATGAACGCAAAATCCCCATGCACACCTCCCCATGGAAGAGAGTGGGTAACGGTAACGTGCAAATCTCTGAGCACTCAGAGATTTTTAAGTGCGACAAAATATTGCACTTAGCACAGAAATCTTTGTCGGAGATCACTGAGACGAAAATTTTGTGGATTCATATAGCACTGTTCTTTTTCGCCCAAAACAGCTGTTCGTTTGACAGCCGAATTGCAATTTTTTGGTGATTTGGAAATTCGAAAACGATAAATAAATAAAACATTAAGACGAAATTTTCAGGCTCATGAAAATAAATTGAACTTGGTATCATTTTTCAATAATTTTATAAAGTTTTGTACTTTCACAAATAAATATTTTAAGTAAAGTTGAAATTTTGTTTCCAAAAGTCCTGTACGAAAATTATTACATTAAGGGTATCGATGCAACAGCGTACATTCGTCGTAAACGTGGTTAAGTCTCAAACTTCGTAAATTTGTCAAATTTTCAATACAAATTGTGACAGAATTACGAAGTTTTAAACTTTATAACATTTACGATGACTTTACGCTATTGCATGAATACATATTAAGGGTATTCATGCAACGTCGTAAGTTTACAAATTGTGTAAAATGAAAAGTTTATGCAAAAGTTTGCATGAACATGAATATTTTTTGTTACAATTAAATGGAGAATCTTGTTTCACCAAATCATTCCACCTCCGCCAAATTGATATTGAGCACTCAGTAAGATTTTATTCAGTGAGATTGATCTAATATGAAAAGCTCAAGTTTATGGTAAATATTTTGGTAACCCTTATAGGGGTTTTGAGACCAATCATGGAAAAAAAATCCTTTCGATGTTTGGGCACATCCCAATTAATACAAGTCTGAAAATACTATTATAGATTGCTTAAAAGCATTTCGAGATGTTTCAATTTTAAAAAAAACAGGTGTCTCACTATTCATAGGCCATCATTTGCGTTCATTTTCGCGTATTCCAAAACTGACAAATTATAACACTCCCGGATAAGCGAAGAACGTTTGAAAAGCTAAGCACGTTCTTTGTTTTGGCAAAATCAAATAACTTTGATAAATAAATTCGAAGTTTATTTATTTAAAAATGCGCATTATTAATGTGAATTTCATTTAAAAATTGAAAAAAACGATCCATTTTGAGCTACTGAACTCATTTGTTTCATAAAAAGATTGCATTTAAAAAGCTACAAATTTGGGCTCTGGACCTTTGGCACCTCATATATGAAGGAAATTTCATAAAAAAGATGCCATCTTATTGGTTAGTAATTGGTCAAAAAGGTCAACTGGTCCCAGAAATTGGTCAGCCCTAGATAGCACGTAATCAAGGCTTAAACTTTCTCAAGGTCGCTCAAGGTCACGTGCGATTTTTGGCACCTCATTTATGGGAAATTTGCAAAAAATGTATACCATCCGAAAGATTTTTAGATCATGATAAAATTTCAACTATTTTCAGTAATTGGTCAACCATAGAGTTTTTTCTATGAATTTTTGAAGTTCATTTCAAGGTCACAAAAAAAACGTTTGGACCTAATTTGGGTCATTTAAAAACAAAAAGTATGCAATTTGAGAGGCCTCTTCACGGTTGTAAAAGGTCAGCTATTTTCAGTAATTGGTCAGCCATACATTTTTTTTTGAATATTTAATGAATTTCAAGAAAATTGCAAGGTTAAAACGATTTTTGGTACCCCATTTTAGGAAAATTTGCCAATAATGTGTACCATCTGAAAGATCTTTATAAAAGGTCAGCTAGTTTCAGTAATTGGTCAGGTATAGATTTTTTTTAAAGAATTTTTAAAAATTTCAAGGTCATAGCGATTTTTGGCACTTCATTAATGGGAAATTTGCTAAAATTTTATACCATCAGAAAGGCCCTGAAAGCTACATAGAAGGTCAGCTAATTTTAGTAATTGGTCAGCCATGGTTTTTTTAATGAATTTTTAAATTATTGTTCAAAGTCACACGCGATTTTTGGCACTTCATTTATGGGGAATTTATAAAAATTTAATACCACCTGAAAGGCCCTAAGATATATATAAAAGGTCAGCTAGCTTCAGTAATTGGTCAGCTATAGATTCTTCTATACGATTTCTTTTTAGTTTTTTTTTCAAGGTCATTAACGATTCGTGACCTTGAAAAAAAAATACTTAAACAAATTTGTTTGTGACCTTGAAACGAACTTAAAAAATTCATAGAAAAAAATCTATGGCTGACCAATTACTGAAAATACATAGTTGACATTTTATCATGATCTAGAAATCTTTCTGATGGTATACATTTTTTGCAAATTTCCCATAAATGAGGTGCAAAAAATCGCAAGTGACCTTGAGCGACCGAAAAAGTTGATTACAAGTTATCTAGGGCTGACCAATTTCTGGGACCAGTTGATCTTTTTTAACCAATTACTGACTTATATGGCATTTTTTTTTATCAAATTTCCCTCATCCTCATATGAGGTGCCAAAGGTCCAGAGGCACAAATTTGTGCACTTAAAAAGTCATAATTTTTTTATTTCCGTTCGGTAGCTTCATTCTTTATTAGTGGAAACTTAGATTCAGACTTATTTTTGCCGACGAATAGACAAAAGTTCTCGGGCTACAATTGTATGATTTGCGCAAAATATATGTGCTTCAAAGTCAGATATCAAAATTATTTGATTCCACCGAAAAGTCTCTGCCAAAATAAAGGACTTCATCCCTTTAAATCCTTAATTCCTACTTAGCAGAATCGGGCACTTATGTATAACAGTGATATTGAAAATATATTAATTTTTTTTTTTAATATACATAGGTACTAAATAAATTTTCAAAACTGGCATACCAAAATTTTTTTTAAATGTTACCAAAATTGTATATGTAAAAAAATAAATTTGTAAGAAAACTACTCCAGAGATTAAAATTTGTTTGCATATACATTCAACATATATGTTCAAGAAATCAAATGGCATACTTGTTTTTGAGCTCAAAGTTATTTAACGGATTGTTTATACAGTAGAAATAACGATTTAAATGTTTATTTTTTATACTTTTTATAACTAAATACTTGCATATTTTAAAAGTTCATATGCTCCCACTTGAACACAAGAGAAAGTACGTACAATCCAGTCGTGCACTTATTTAATTTTTTTGTTAGTAAAGAGCTCACTCATATCCAACTTAAGACTTAAATGCATACAGATGATAATTTAATTTTCTAAAACAATGAATTTTTGCCCAGCATTTGTATTTTTCGACTAAGGTAGTTAAAAAAAATTAGTGTTGTCTGTTATATTACAAAAACATCTGAACCGATTTAGCTGAAACTTTCACATAGCGTTTACCAATAAGCAAGAGTTGTTGTTGAAGTGTATAAACACATGCTGTGTATGAGGTAATGGCCCATGTATGTCGTTATGTATCTATGGAACATATAACATCGGTCAAATGTTTGCCTCGGCTTTGGACGGTGAAGCGGAACCGAAATGACAAATTTTCAGTGATTGCCTTATAAATCCGACTGAATTTGAACGATAGCCTTGGTTATTTAACCTATTTAGAAGCTTGAAATTTTGCATTCAAACTCTCTTAAGCCTAACACGTTTGTTTGTTTTTTCCACTCATTACACATATAGGTTCATATGCACCTACATATTTTAATCTC
Source organism: Dasysyrphus tricinctus (assembly GCA_963921185.1). Lineage (NCBI taxonomy): Eukaryota > Metazoa > Arthropoda > Insecta > Diptera > Syrphidae > Dasysyrphus > Dasysyrphus tricinctus. Next base: position 38,869,903 of record OY992532.1, on the reverse strand, counting down.
TTTTGCCTTACATTAAAAATGGCGCCCAACACAAATGGACTAGAATCCCTTATCCTTGTGACGTAACTTTTGGATATATACAAAACTCCTATTTCTACGGCAGCTTTGTATTCTTTGAATTCCGATTGGACTGAAAGTCCCCTTTCACACAAAGAAACAAGTTGCTGGAGATTTTTTGACGTTTCTTTTAATCTCCTTAAAAATCACTTACTTTTCATACGAGGAAACAAAGGCAATTTTTGAAATTTCCTTTGAAAGTCTATTGGTTTGTTCACACCTAAGCCTAGATGTGAAAGGAAATGTCAAAAAAATCTCTTCAAATCCTCTACCGGGAAAATTTTGTTCACCCCTTTTCCTCCTGCCCTTCTCACCATGGAACTAAAAGTTGCTGGCAACTCAGTTTCGTCGTGTGAAAGGGCACTTAGTTAACCCATGTAGAAGCATGAAATTTTGCATTCAAGTTCTCTTTGGGCTAACTCGTGTCAGTTTCGTTTTTCCCACTCATTACACATGATAACATATGCGCCTATGACCTACATATTTTGCTTTACATTAAAAATGGCGCCCAACACAGTTGAACTAGAATCATTCCAACAACTTTTTTGACTAGATATTTTCAAAGGAGGAAATCATTGTAGGTATAAAGTTTATAGCTTGATTGTGTTAGTATAAATAATTTATGTAGGTTTATTTGAAATTTGACAATTTTATGTACATTAATATCACCAACAAAAGACTATGTAAAATTAACAAGTAAATTTTAATGCCATAGAGACGGACTAAATGAGATGCAATGTGTAAAGAGTATGACTTAATGTCCGCAATTGTCTATAAAAAAAATATCTATAACACGGATATATGTATGTATGTAAGTATATATGAAACATACATACACATTTTTGTAAAGCACTTCTATACAGTAAGTTTTTGGTCGTCAACGTCAACTGCGCGTCCATGACGAAAGTGGGAACATCATAATATAAAGGCAATGGCAATCAATTGTGGTTGGTGGCGCTGCTGCTGTGGTGTTTTATAAAGGTAAACACATCAGTTGCGGCAAAATAAACACCCTATCCTACCCTACAGAAAGAACCCACTTTACTTTCTACTTACTAAAACGGTTTCTCTTATATGCTATGATGGCTAGTTTGCTTGGGGTTGGTGTCGGTTACGGGAGCTAATTTCATAAAGATATATTTCACACGAACAAAAATAAAAATTTATAATTTTTCTTTGTGAGAAATGTTTTTAAAATATTAAAAAAACACACACTTTCATTGTTATTTAAAATTGTGCCTGGGATCAAGATTATATAAAAATGGGAGATTCAAAGGTAAGATTTTGAAAGTTCAATTTGTGTATATATTATTATTAATAGCAAAAAAAATTTAAAATCAAAGTGCAATAGAGTTGTGAGAGGAAGTGTTAATATAACGGCATGGCGTTCAGGCATATTCAAAAAGGCTTTCAAAGCATTTTAAGATTATCAAGTTTTCAACAAAAATTATTAACACAAACTTATGTAGGTATATTAATAATTTATTGAAATTCAGTTTTTTTTGTTAAATATAAAAGTGGTCAAAAAATTAACTATTGTTTTAAATCGAAAAAAAAACACTAAATTTTTCTCTTGAATGATAACTTTTACTAAGGTATTTAGTGACAGATTGTTCTCACCATTGCTTTTTATGTGAATATTTATAATCAAGTGGGATGTTAACACGAATAATTAAAATTATATTTTATATATTGTCTACTAGAATCAATAACAACGTATTTCCACTTTTCAAAATAAAATGAGTTAATATTGTAGTCTTACTCCATTTTTTAAATTCTATCTTTGGCTGTACTTGAAAGTTTCAAAAGTCTACTTATTCAGGAGATAATTGGATTTGAATATTAAGGTTTGAATCAAGACCAACGTATTCCTCAGACCTTTTTGAATCAGAGCAAAACTATTTCACTTAAAAGTAGCTCTATTCCAACGATAATTAAATTCTTTACTTCCTATTGGAAGTTATCCAATTTCCAAGCTTCCTAGAATAGGAAACATCCTTTTTTCGATGACCATATCTCAAGAACGAAAAAAGACATCAACTTCTGATAGATTTTATTTGATAGATAATAATGTCATTCAGTCGAGAAAGGACTTTAAAAAAAATCAGTTGGTTTCTTATACTACAGCACTTAAAAAAACAAGTTTTAAAATTTCACTAGTCACAAATATCTTCAGTTTGATTTTATTCGACGCATATTGACGTTATTAAAAATTTATAAAAATATAAAACAGATCAACCGTTTTTTTTTTAAATAATACAAAAATGGTGAAAATTGTTGAAAAAAGTTTTTAAATCGGAAATCTTTAGAATATAAAATCATATAAATTGAAATATTAAGATTTGTAAAAAAAACTTTTAAGAACAGTTTTTTTTACGTGAAAAAATTACAAGAAACATATTTATATATTGTTGAACATTTTTGTTCGTCTCCCATATCTTGAGAACAAAACAATGATATTGGCTTCGGGATAATTTTATTCTACTCACTAGAAGCTAAGATCAGATTTGTAAAAAATGCAAACAATTTATTAAATAATTTTTTTGTCTCTATAATATCTCGAAGGCAAACCAATATTTATCTCAAAAACAGCTCTAAGGATTTTGATAAAAAAAATCAGTGCATTGCTGTAGGATGTTGTACTTTTTAGTAAAAAAATCAATGTACCATAAACTGTTATTAACGGTACCTACCATATGTAACAAGTTTTTTGATTTTTGAATTTCTCAATACCGGCTCAATCAATTTCAATTAAAATTTGTATGCAAAGTCTCCTTTAAAATGTCAACTATATTGTTTAATAAAATTTTGAAAAAAAAAAATAGATTTTTAAAAACGGGTTGATACTTTTTTCGAAACTAGGTTTATAAATGTATATTAATACATGGGTGATTCTACAAATGATGTAGTTTTCTGTGGCTCCTCTGATATTTTAAAAACCGTTCAAGTATTTAACCTGATTTTTTATGACTGTAAATTTGATTGATATCTATATTAAGATCTGACACACTTTCATTGCTCAAAAAATTCTTCAATGTGTCTAATGCTCAGTACCTGCCCGTTTTCGAATAGCAAAATTCTTACAATTCTCTTATTTTAGTTTCAAAACAAAAATGAACCCTCAACTTTTGACGTTAAATAATAGGGGTATTCATGATACTTCGTAAAACACTAGATAAGTTTACGATTTGGTTAAGTTTATCTTTTGGTAAATGAACTGTCAAATTTTTTATGGGAAATAGTTAACACAATTTGGTTAATCTTATCCAAGGATTTTGCTGCGGAGAATTAACTAAATATTTGGTTAAACTTAGCCAAACGTCATTGGTTAACACAATTTGGTTAATCTTATCCAAGGATTTTGCTGCGGAGAATCAACTAAATATTTGGTTAAACTTATCCAAACGTCATTGTGACTTTTAGAGATTGAATTAGGCGTGTTTGTGACTTTTAGAATTAGACATGTTTAGAAACATGATATAAATGATATCTCAGAGAACTAAAAAAGCTCTGAATGTGTTCTGTTACTATCGCATTGCCATTAGTTGGTGATAAAAGTTGTGAATTAAAATGAAGTTTATACAAACAAAAATAATAAGAACTCTACATTTACTCAACGATTAAGGCTCTGCCCAACCAACGTGAAATTATAGCGAAGCATTCGCAAAGACAGTTTTTTGTTGTTTTTAAGTATTGAGAGATTTCATATTTTGTATCGTAGCGAATGCTTCGCTTTAATTTCGTGTTGGTTTGGGAGAGCCTTTAGGAAAGCTTCTTTACAAAAATTATTAAGGTAGAACTATTAAGTCTCACCCAAACCAATGCGAATCTTTCGTTGGTGACGACGAAACTACATCAACAACGTGTTGTTTTCATTAACAATCATCATCATCAAGTCCTGTAACCCCGGTTGGGGCATAGGGCGCCAACAAATCGTTTCCATCCTTCTCGGTCTGCAGATAGATATTTTAACTGTGGCCACGTCTTTCTCTGGGAGTCTGCTTCTGCTAGAACTGTTGATTTCCATGTTGTTCTTGGTCTTCCAACCCGCCGTGCACCCTGAGGATTCCATTCAAATGACTGCTTTGCAATTTCATCGTTTGGTTTCCTCAGTGTGTGACCAATCCATTGCCATTTACGCTTTCTTATGTCAACGTCCAGCCGCTCCTGGCTTGTCCTGCGCCACAATTCCTCGTTTGATATAATTTGTGGTCAGCGAATTTTTAGAATATGGCGTAGACAACGGTTCACAAAAGCCTGCAATTTCTTTGAGATGGTAGTCGTGACTTTCCAGGTTTCGCAAGCATATAACAGCACGGATTTGACATTGGATTCGAAGAATCTCAACTTTGTGCGCAAGGAGATTTGACATGAGTTCCAAATTTGGGAGAGAGAACCGAAGGCTGCGCGAGCTTTATTTATTCTACTTTGAACGTCCAGATCAGTACCACCATTTGCTGAAACAATACTTCCAAGGAAGTTAAATTGTTCAACCTCTTCAACTGGCGTCTCCTGTATTAAAATACGCTGATGTGTGGAGCGGCCTGTGAGCATTATTTTTGTCTTTTTGCTATTTATTTTAAGACCACTCGCCTCTCCTTTTAACTTCAGAGCTTGACACATCCCGTTCAGCCCGCTGATGTTATTTGCCAAGAGACATATATCATCGGCATAGTCTAAGTGGCTAAGCTAACGTGTTGTTATTAATGTTTTTGTTGTGGTCAACGAATGATTCGCACTGGTTTCGAAGATTCTTAATAGTCTGAAGCTGTTAGAAACAGATGTCATTAGCCAATGAAAAGTATCTTTTTGAACTATCAAAATTAGAACCAAGCCATAATTCACTCTTTCTCTTTTTTTCGTTCCTATACCTCAACAAATTTCAGTTTCACTTCCGTGAAGTGTACTCAGAGGACCTCTATTCACTTCCGAAAGCAAAAGTTAACGAAAATCAAGAAAAGGACATTATGGGCGTCGGGTGTGACATATGATTTGTTTGTATTCGCTGATTTTCATCATACCACTGCCGTGAGCTTGCGACTATTATAGTTCTACCTTACAACGCTACTATTGTATATGAACTTTGATAGAACTTTGCACTAAAATGCGCAGAAATGCACTGACAGTCACAGACATTTAAAGTAAAGGAACAGACCTAATTTTTCACAAACAAATCTTTCCTCGCGTGCGAGCGTCTATCCGTTAGGCTATCCATAATCCAAAAAATGTTCAGATACGTTGAGTTGTTTTTGCATCGCACATGATATCAGACAACAATCAAATCCGAATCGCTAAAGATACGCAGCCGAATGCGCCCAAATATTTGACGTTTAACGGACAGCTTATTCAATTACACAGCATTTAACCAAATAAGTTAAAAGGTCGTTCATGCAAATTTTTGCGTAAACTTATAATTTTACACAATTTGTAAACTTACGACGTTGCATGAATACCCTTAATATATCTTTCTATGATATGGATATATTTTTAGTAATATTATGTTTTTTTTTTTTTAATGTCATTAAACTTTGTCCCACGGATTCCTTATCAGTCCCCTGACATATTGAAACAGGCAAAAATATCGTTCACTTTAGGTTTGTTCGTTGAGCCCTGAAGTCACCATGGGGTCGCCCCAAAGCGTTTTTTGAAAGCCCTGAACCCACCCTGGCCAGCAAATTCTGTGTTTTTTGAGACCTAGGGTCGCCCTGAACTCGCCCTGAAGTAGAACTAGGTTTCTTGCTGGGGCGAATTCAGGTAAAGAATAAACTGCCAAAGTGACATGAGCTCTGAAGCATTTTTTGTTTTGGATTCACATGCTGCAGATAATTCTATTGTTTATGAAATGGAAATTCAAGGAATACACGAAGGGTAAGATTTTCTAAAAAAATTACCTAAAATAGGATAATATTTATAAAAATTTGCAGTTCCCAGGAACACCTGTTTTCAAAAAACTGCCATAAAATCGTTATATTTTATTTTTTTGACTGGCCGCTTTCAACTATGTGAAAGAACGTTTCAAAGTTCAACTGTAGTTAGTTTTTACGTTTATTTGCTTCCAAACATGTTTTGCCGAAATTATCATCATTTTCTTCCACTTTTTGTAGAATGACACATATACTCAATATTGGCATACCAAAATTTTGTTGAAAAAATGTTACCAAAATTGTATTTATAAAAAAATATACTGACTTTAACCTGATCGAACAACTTTGGGTTGAGGTTAAAAGCGCTAATACAGATTTACTCGGATATTCTCCAGATTTTCAAGCATTTTAACACCACCTTTAAACTGTTTGACAAGGTATAGTTTCAAATCAGTAGACAACATTAAAAGAATCTAGAGCAAGAAGAAAAAGTGGTTTTCAAATCAAAAGATGGCTACAGTTAAAGTCATGTTTTAAATATGTAATTTCGTTATTTTTAATGCATGTGAAATTATTATTAAAATATTTGGAATTCAAAAACTTTGGCAACTTAAGTTTGATCACACTGTTGCTTAAACTATACATAAAGTGTCACGCTCTTGTAATCAATTAATAAGACCAGTAATTAAATGTAATTAAAAAACCTGGAATACAAAAAAGTTTGCATAACATTATTTGAAGCCAGCTAGCCTGAAATAATTTATTAATAATTTGCTTGATATTAGTGATATTATCATATATATTTCTAAGCCTTAATGTGTGTACATACATATGCATATCAGAAAATTAAGTCCATTATTCCAAAGCTTTGGGGCTAATTTAATATTATTTAATATTTTTTAATACCCACTTTAGAAAAAGATTGGTATGATCTTGATTAAGATTGGTTGGTTTTCGAGATAGTTCAATCGATAGATAGTTACATCGTAAATTGTTTTAGAAAAAATGTATTCTGAATTTCCTTATAGGCTTCTTTTTATATTTAAGCAAAGTACAAAGTCTAGGTCTATGTATGCGATCCGAAAAAGCTTTAAAAAAAAATTAGGAAAGTGTGAAATTCGTTTTAAAATTGTTTAAATAACTTAAAAATAGTTTTGATCAAAAACAAGAATGCTGTTTGTCTAATATCTTGAATATATTCAAAATTCAAAGAAATTTGGATCTATAACACAGGTGAAACTCGTTTTGTATAAAAGTTATTTTTGGTCGGAGCATTCCATTATATAGAAGGTGCATTCAACAATGTTGAAAACAGCGCAATACGTAAAGCCCTAGATTCTAGTAGCATCGATCGGATGCTGTCAAATTGGATTGATTCCATGCTTCGGACTAGAATTATTAATGCAGAGTACGGTGATAGCAGACTCAAAGTTAGGACATATATGGGTACGCCAGAGTTAGGGGTCTTATCTCCCCTACTTTGGCCTCTTGTCGTCAACCAGATCTCAGATGAACTAAGGCAAAGCAATGTCAAAGTTGTAGCGTACGCTGATGACATCGTGATAATGGCCTCAGGAAAATTCGTTCCCACACTCTGTGAACTCCTACAAACCGCCCTTGACAAGCTCAGCAATTGGGCTAGTAGCTGCGTCCTTAATGTCAACCCTCTTAAGACAAAACTGGTTTTGCTTAGGTGCTAGTTATAGCTATCATTGAAACTCATCATTGAAATTTTTAATGATTGATTTTGAGACGTTAAGAAAGTGAAATCAATTATTATTTTGATGGACAAATAAAGCTTAAGACATTAGTTAAAATTTTCAGCCCAAAAAAATAATTCAAATTGGTCCAACTTTCTACATAAAAAGACTTTTCTTATTTCAATGATTGAACTACTGAAATTAAAAGTCAATTTTTGTGTAAAAATGGGCCTAATTGAATTTTTTTCTTGACTAGAAATATTAATAAGTCTTGAGCTTTAATCGTCCATCAAATTAATGAATGATTTTGCTTTCTAAACATCTCAAAATCAATCATTAAAGTTTTCAATGATGAGTTCCAATGATAGCTATAACTGGCGCTTTATGCGGAAACGTAATATCCCATACATAAACCCTCCCACCATAAATGGGACACCGATCCATATCACTGGTACCGCAAAATATCTTGGTTTGGTTATCGATAGGAAACTAAACTGGAAATAAAACATTAAAGAAAGAAAAAAGAAAACTTCAATAGCCTTCTACACCTGCAGCAGAATTTTTCGTAAGAGATGGGGAGGGGGACCCAGCCCCAAAACCATTCATTGGATGTATACATCAGCCATTATAAGGCCTATCCTTAAATACGCATGTTTGGTTTGGTGGCCAGCCTTGGATAAGGCAACCAATCTTAAGACTATGACGAAAATCCAGAGTCTGGCATGTATCGGCACAACCAGTGCCATTAGAACAACGCTAACCGCAGTCCTAGAAACATTCCTCTCACTAGCCCCACTTGATCACGAAGGAGTTGGCGGTCAAAAGTGCCTTACCGCTTAATGAGTGTAAAAATTGGTAAAAGGGCCACTGTGGTCATAGAACCATATTGATCTTCACTGACGCAGACATTAAAATAGGCTATATTTCACCGTATATAGATTTTGACCCAGTTGCTCTAACAGATATCCTGCAAGGATTGAGACTACTGGGCAAAACAAATTCAATTACCCTCCGATGGGTCCCGGGACACCGTGACATTAACGGAAATGAAATGGTGCATGAATTAAACAAATAGTACCCTGTATTCTTATGCCACTGGAACAAGCAAAAAGTAAGATTCAACAGAGATTCCTCAAAGCCGCTATAACGACAGATGGTCAAATATTGACACTTGTCGGGCTTCAAGGAATCTATGGCCAGACATTTTCAAGAAAGGAGGGCTCAGAATGGCTAGGCTGGGGAACTCACAATCCTCGGAGAATACTTTTTCGACGAACTTGACGACGTCTCACTTTTGCCACTAAGAAATATCTTAAAATTCATTCAGAATTCAGGATGGTTCAGGGAGGCACCCCATGCGCAAAACTTCGTCTAACTCCCTCCTCTTACCCTTCTTATATCCTCAATGCCCATATCCTGGGGAGCACAATGGAACCACTGAGATCCCAGTTTGATGATTGCGGACTGCCGCATCATCACACCACCTAACTTAACCTAACAATGAGAGGAGTTTTGTTCAAACAAAATTTGCAACGATTCCTTCCTTCTTCTTCAAAACTCAATTGAAATCTTTCCAATATCTGTTTAAGTCTCCGAGAAATCTTTACAGCCGTATTAATAAACAACTGATATCCGCTCGCAAGCACACGTGTTAGCTCCCACATGGATAGCAGCGTTGCTGTTTGGCCCCTTTAGTGGCCAAATGGCCCCTATCTTGTGTTAGGGACACATGGCCACCACTTTTTAAAAATCACCCATTGGCCCCTTTTTACGAAATCAATGTGATTGTCATTTACAATTGAAATGAATTTCATCAAGTTTCGCACTAAATTCTGCAAACTGGCAGAATAAAGGGATTATAAGATGATTTATTTTCGAATTTATTTAGAAATTAAAGAAGTTATCCGCACTTTCGTTGTAATCAAGTAAAATATTTTTTTTTGTTTTAACAATAATTAAGTCTTAGTTTTTGAATAAATGGTTATCAAATGCTTTGCTTTCTTTTTATGCTCTCCATTGTGGAATTTTCTTATACGGGCCCGTGATGCGCACGTGTTTTTACCTAACCGGTAGGTATTTACTACAATGGGTAAATACCGGGTATATACCATAAAATACCTACGCTATGCCGGGTATATAAAATCATAAAGTTGTTTTTAGTTTTTATCTCTTAAATGAGTGGACCGAAAAATCTGCAACTTCAAACGCTGAAAGAGTTTTTATATTTTCATATTGAGTGTGAATTTTGTATTTTTAAAATACTGTTAACCGGAGATATTGGAATCTGAACATTTTTTGAAACGTTTTTTTGTGGTTTTTTGATATCATCTTACCTGATAAGAATTTTCGATTTTAATTTTAATTAACTATTTAACTTCCCCAGGTGAGTTAAGTGGAAATAACGGTCATATTGAGGTTGATATACATATGAGCTCATATAGCTCCTCAGTGCATGTATGAATACTTTAATTATTCGTAAATTCAACAGTCAATTAAATTTCCATAATTTTGATACCTTATTTATTATTCTACGACTTATACCAGAGCCAAAATTAATTATTCAAATCAATCAAAAAATTAATAAAATTGCATTGAAATTTCCTTCTTGGACCATTTGCATTGTTGACGAACATCCACCAGCGTGAAAGATCCCGTTATCTATGTACATCGAATGTTTTTATTATAAATTGATATGGATGGCTTTAAAAAATTATGTCTCCTATTCTACTGATCAGATCTTCAAGGTTAAGGTCTTTAAAGAAAGCTGACATAACAGGCTACATTGTCCAAAAATATCATTGAGGAGTGGTAAACTTTTTCATACTAAAAGGGCAAAAAAGCCCCCCAAAAATAGATTTATTTCATTCTAAATTTAAAGGTTGATGAAAAATTTTACAATTTTGAAAATCTTAAATCGGACACTTTTAGCCTCACTCCTCTTTTGAAATTATATTAAGCGTGTTTTTTTGACCTTCTTAATGGGAACATTAAGAAATATTTCACATTAAGACAAATTTTCAAATGCAAATTCCAACAACAACAAGTTAACTTCACATTTGAACTCCAGTAACTCTATGGCTGAATGTGAAGGTATCTTAATGTTCACATTAAGGAGGTCAACAAAACACGCCTATTATACCATGTTTTATCATTAATCCAACAACAGAGCTGCCAGAGTTTTTTTTGAAAGATTTTTTTACAAATAAGATGGATTTTAATAAAAAAAGATCGAAATGACTTCTTTAAAAAATCAAAGCTCCCGTTTTACTTATCGAATTTTCAAGGTTAAGGTCTTTAAATAAAGCTAGGATGGCATGCTACATTGTGTAAGAAAATTATTTCGATTTGTGAAAAACAATTACAAACTTTTACATTAAAAAATATAAATACCCTTATATTTCCCTTAAATACCGGGTATAAACCCTCAAATGGTATATACCGGGTAGTTACCCATCACTGTACGGGCCCCTTTTTTCTCCCGGGACCCTTTTTGGGACCCCTTTTAATTTTTTCAGCGGCAACGCTGATGAATAGTCAACTTATCCGTTTGATAACTTATTTGTATTAATAACGATTATGATATCTTTCCAGTATTTATCATTTCACCATATTCACCACTTCATCAAACTGTGGTGATTTTCTAATACATGCGTCCCACACATGCACTGATTTACGAAGTGTATAATTTCGTCCCAGTGGGAAATTTTCAAAAATTCACCGATGAATCCCCAGCTTTTTCCTCGAGGAATGAAAGCTATACCCAAAAAATTTGAGGTGAAAGCATCGAGAAAATTAACATGTGGTTGGCATTGGCTTTCACCAAGTGATTTTCTTAGGGAATATTCAGTAGTGAAATCACTAAGAAGGTGTAAGTTATTAATTCCATAATGAATTGTATTTGATGAAAAATACCATGAATATTATATCAGTGATATCACTAGGAACGTAGTTACTTTTTCACCAGGCCAGGGCCGGATTAAGCCTCAACGGGGCCCTAGGCAACCATCAATTTGGGGGCCCTTTTTCACGTCCGTTCCCTTCTTTTTTCGATTAAAAAATACAAACTTATATCTTTCATAAAAATTTTACTGTCACAATGTAATAATATCAATAAAATTAATATCTACATTTTACACATGTCGTTTTCTACATTTGTTTTCGGCAAATTCATCAATTATATCTGTGGTGTTTGGTAGAAACATGATAACTCCATTTTAAAATTTGCGTCCTTGCGTCCACTTCACATCGACCTACAACCTAAACGGGTGAACCGATTTTCTTCAAATTTGAAACATAATTTTTCAAAGGTTATGTTCATAAGTATTCCAAATTTGAAGAAAATCTGTGGCCTCGTTTACACTCTACCTTGATTTAAAGTGGGCGTAAAGACGCTAATTTTAAAATGGAGTTATCAGGTTTCTACCAAACACCACAGATATCATCAATATTGATTTTGTTCAATAAATCTGACTCAATGCAAAGTATACCTACCTAACATCTCGAGTCGCTCTTGTCGCATTGTAGCTCTTTCAGCAGCTTTTATTCTCGAGTCGCTCTTGTCGCGTTGTAGCTCTTTCAGCAGCTTTATTCTTTTTAATTGCGAGAAGGATCGTTCGGCAGAACAATTTGTGATCATTAATGTTAAAAATACCCGAAGAGCTATTTCTGTGTTAGGAAATACATCGGCTAATTGATCTTCCATTAGAATCTTATACAAATGACTATGAGTTTTTTGTGCATCAGTGTACCTGGAGTTCACGTAACTTTGGAATTGTTTCATTTCATTGAAAAATTCTTCCAAATCTCTAGTATAAAAACGAACTAAGTTATTTATAGCTTCGTGGAGGTCTCCATCACTTAGAGAAAAGTTGATGAGAAATGCAAATCTCTCTGAAACTTCCGTAGATATACACTTTCGCACGTGCCGTTTCACTTCACTGTGAAGATTGTCGATGATTTCGAGGAAACCTTTTGTTCTAAAATCATCGCGAGGCGAAAATTCTACTTCTGGAGCATTTCCGTCATTAGGTTGTTTTTTTCTACAACGAGTACGTCTTACGATTTCTGTATAACCTACACCAGGTTATAATTGTTTTGGTTTTTTCATCGAAATCATTGAACTTTTCACGGAATGAAACTAAACTCTCTTCTAACGACTCGTACAAGAAAGCACACGTTTGCTAATCGGCTTTTTCTTTTTGCAATGACTTACTCACTGAACGCATAGCAGTCAAACTAGAGTTCCATAAAATCAACATGAAACCAAATTCGAATTTTTGCATTTTATTCGCGATACACGTCGCCTCATAACGAGTATCAGTATTTTGTGATTCATCATCAGCAATGATTTCTAGAGCCTCTAATATGATATCAAATGAATCGTAAACTGCATTCGTCGCATTCGAATGTGCTTTCCAGCGTGTAGTTGAAGTCATTTTTGTTTATTAAAGTCGATTTTGTTTATTAAAGTACCTAATTAATAATAATAATTTTATATTTTGCGTGTAAAATTTAACTAGAAATTGGCACCAAGTAGTTGTGAAAAAGTTGTTATTAAAAACCGTTGTGATTGTGTTATTGAAAAACTTATAAGCAAACCCTTTTACAAGTGGAATTCAGTAGACAAATCTGCAATTATAGCGACTGAAAGACCTACTCCATTGCTGCCGGACTTGACAACAAAATTTAGCAATAAAAAAAAGCGTTACTAGAATTTTATGTTTGTAAGAAAATTTTAGAAGTCTTTTTCATTTTTCGCAACTGCCTATTCTGCCTACTTGTTAATCCGGCCCTGCACCAGGCCATTATACATTGAAAAATGACAAACGTCATGAATGCCCATCAAGGAAATCACTTTGCAAATGGAACTCACTTAATCACCTAGTGAAATCAACTTAGGTAGTGTATTTTCTAATTTAAGATTAAAATGAACCAAAAAGCAGCTCTCATTGCAAATCAAAATTTATATTTGCGTTATGTTGAGTTCATATTACATTGATTTTCTTACAGAAAGTCACTGTGAACTTTATCAAACTAGATGAGAGTTTTTAGTCACCAAAAGATCACAAACTCAGGACTCTGTACATAACTATTCATCGTTGAAATCCTCGTGTTTCTCGAAGCATGATTTTGTACAATGAAATTGTATGTATACTTCACTGCATTGGAAGCATTGAACTCAGTTGAATTTTTGCCCTAAGTAAAAGAAAGGGCAATGCAATGAAAATAATGAATTGATAAAAAAGGCAACACCTTTTTCTAATGAAATCATTACATGTACATATGTATGTTCCTCATAAACAATATTTGATGAATTCATTGTGCTTTTCCCCAAAATTTTTCCTTGAAGACGAAATTTCCTACTAGTTAACACACGTCACTGCACAGACTATTATACATTATTTGTTAATAAAAATTACAAGATAACAAATGCATAAATTCTATCACGTTGTTATCCGTCGTTTATTAAATTGAGGGTTGGATTATTAAAAAGTATAGACGTCTCAAAATAAAACGAAACAGACTCAAAAGCATTTTATTAAACAGCGACATTATGACCTGTCATTATGCGAAAAAAATACTGTGAATTATAGCGAGTGTTAAATTAACATGAGAATAGCTAACTTTGTAGTGTTATGTGATTCGGTTTGTGTACTTGGTGACAGAGCCAGAGCCATCTCTTGGGCAGAACCTTAACTACAGCAGAAAAATTAACCTTTGAGGAGAGGTTAAAGACCTGCCCAGGAGATGTCTTTGGCATGAAATACGTTAATTTTAATTTGTATTTGAACTTTGCTTAATTTCATATTGTGTGCAGATTTGATTACATACATTTCAGAAAAATACGACTATGGTGGTGTATACATTGTCATGCACCACCACCAATCCATTGTAATTGTATGTATTTACATGATAAATAGATACTAGAGGTAAACGTAAGGGAACTATGATGTGGTGTGGAGGGTTGATAAAATTTACTTAAATATTTATTTTTTGTATCACATTCGGGAGAAATCTGGTTAATTAAAAGCCGTTTCATTTCAAATTACATACTATATTATTTTTATTATAAATATTTTGTACTAGATTTTCTTATTAATATGATCAAATTTTGTATAATAATTATAGAAGCTACTTAAAGTACGAAACGAGACAATTTTCCGCCGCACTCTAACTGACTTGGCCAGTTAATGTACAGATTAACTAGTTAATATGCACCGTAACTGGTTTTCGTACTTTAACGGTTACATATATGTATATCACATACTTTAATTTTTCTGAAATGTTATCAGATCCGCTCACAAGAGGAAATGTGAACAATGTTCAAATACAAATTTAAAATAACGTATTTTATGCCAGAGACATCTCCTGGGCAGGTCTCTAATCTCTCCTAAAAGGTTAATTTTTCTGCTACAGATAAGGTTTTGCCCAAAAGATGGCTCTGGCTTTGTTAGCAAGTACACAAACCGAGTTACATAGCACCGCAAAGTTTACTATTCTCATATTAATTTAACACTCGCTATAGTTCACAGTATTTTTTTTCGTATGTTGATGTTTCATATAGAACTTCCGATTACTATACCAACGGAAGTGTGTGTCTTCTGTTTGTGATGGCACGTAGCTGAACATTGATCGCTAGAACCGTTTTTCAGTGTTTGCAGATCTGCTCAGTGGCATCCGTCACACTCCTGTTCGCCCAGTAATTTCTGGTAGATTTGTTGGGAATTGCTCGCCGAACTCCCGATGCATGGCAATGCGATAGCATGCTAACGCTCGGTTGGCAGGCAACGTTGTTTCCAATACACGTTGCCTGCAATGAGGTCAGCGACATTCCCAAGATTTGCCACTTTCAAAATTTCTTGGTTAAGTAAATTGTAGCTTAGCTTCGGATTTTCATAAATTTGCTGTTCAGAACACTTCCATAAACTGTGGCATTGCCGAGCAAGTTGCCCATTTTTTTTTTTTTTTTATGGTATGAGTTCCAATTAACCCTTTCTCGCGGCTTATTTAATGTTTGACTAAAAATGTTTTATAAAATCTTTAGGTCTTTGACAATCACAACCGTAGGTACTTCTGCAAAAAAAAGCTATGCCTTATTTGTGGAAAAACTGTAAATTTGTATTTAGCTCCTCTAGGATGGGTAGATGAGATGCCATATATTTTAGATTTCCCAAGTAAACTGTCTTTCTGTAATATTCAACCTATTTGACTGTCTTTCTGTAATATTCAACCTATTTGTAATAAAACTTGGTTTGACGTTTTTAAGGTTGATTTCGAGCTTACTCGAGTTTTAAATCATTTGAAAAATAGTTTTAGAATATACATATCTCGAGTTTGATCTCTAAACTGAGGTAATCTCGCACTGAAAAATTGAACCTCAAAGACTTGAACCCACAAGAACAAGTACCTCATTTTATTAATAATGAAAAATTAATATTATTATTATTATTTTATATTCGTTAGTAAATTATCACTGAATAATTCTAATAAATTGTTTTATTTAAAGGTAACCAACCATGAGCCAAAAAAATTGGTGAATTTAAAACATCTTTCCAAAGAAGAACGAATAGAGTTTATAAATTCATTTGATCGAATATTCTGTGATTGCGATGGTAACTTAAGCTTAAATTTGTATAAACTAACAATACTGACAAAAAATAATCTTAGGTGTTATCTGGCAGTCAACACAAGCACCAATTCCAGATACGGGTAAGGCCATAGAATATCTGCGAAGTATTGGTAAAGATGTTGTTTTTGTAACTAACAATAGCATCCGACTTATTGAGGACCAACTTTTAAAGCTTAAAGAAAATCATATAATTGCCACAAAAGTGAGAGTTGATGTATTTAAATATAAAATCTTTCTATCTTGAATTCCTCTTTTACCCAGAAACAAGTTATTTATCCAGCTCAATCGATTGCGGATTACCTGAAGGAAATTGAGTTTGAAGGATTAATTTACTGCATTGCTTCAGGGCCATTTAAAACCACATTAAGATCTGCTGGTTTTGAGATCACAGATGGGGTAAGATATGTGTTTTGTGTAATTACTGTTCATTTATGGAAACTTCTTTTCTTTATCTTCTGCAGCCGAACAGAATGTTAGATGAAACAATTCAAGATTTGGCAGTTAATATATTTTGTAATGATCCTGTAAAAGCTGTTGTTATCGACGTGGATTTTAATCTTTCGGTAGCAAAGCTAATGCGCGCTCAAAGGTATCTCAAAAATCCGAACTGTCTATTCTTTGGTGGAGCTGCTGATTTAATAATTCCTTTAGGATCAAAAGATATCATTGGTAATAATTTAAATTCTCTTTGAAAAAAAATAGCAATTAATTTAATTCTTTTTTTCTCTTACAGGTCCTGGCCCATTCATAAATGTAGTTGAACAA
Source organism: Dasysyrphus tricinctus (assembly GCA_963921185.1). Taxonomy (NCBI): domain Eukaryota; kingdom Metazoa; phylum Arthropoda; class Insecta; order Diptera; family Syrphidae; genus Dasysyrphus; species Dasysyrphus tricinctus. Next base: position 38,852,888 of record OY992532.1, on the reverse strand, counting down.
TCAAGTAAACGAAAAGCTACTGTCCTCGGTAAACCAGGAGAAGCACTAAGTGATTTCTTGAAAAAACGCTGCGATGTAAAAAATCCGAAAAAAGTGCTTTTTATTGGGGATATGTTGGCCAGTGATGTTAAATTTGGCCATATGTCGGGTTTTCAGACTTTAGTTGTACTCACTGGTGGAACGACCCGTGACGACTTATTTAGAGAATTACCAGAAGATGAAACTCCTGATTTTTATATCGATAGTATAGCTGATTTGAACAATTTTATTTAACTGAAAATAAAATGAAGGAAATAAACAAAAATTAAAATGTGCTTTTGTATAAAATGTCATAAATGTTAATAAAATAACTAAAATTGTATTTTGAGAGTAAAAACAATTGTGAAAAAATCCACGAAAAATCAATGGTATGTGCCTTCCAAAGAACAATTTTCCTATTTTCTTGAAAACAATATGACTGATTTTTTCATAATGCGGGCCTTAAACCAGGCAATGTTACTACTCAATAAGTATTGTGCAATAATATTGACCGTGTAAGGGCTGTATTGCACAATGATTTCTGTACGATTTGTTTACACGCTTTTTTTTATATATATTGAGCAAGGTTTAGTGCGAGTATTTCTACAGTCGAGAGTCTAATTTAACGTTCTTCATAAAAAAAAAAAAAAAATAAACCACCCCTTAGTTAAAAGAAATTCCAATTTGAGAGTTCAAGAAAAAGAAATTTAACCCCACATTTTTGAACCATTGAAACGAATATGGTTGAGCTACAAGAAAACGCTCAGTCATGGAAATACAATTTGAATCCATCAATTGCATCGAATTTTATCCCTTTTCATTAAAAAACGACTTTACGCCACTTGAATGAACGTCTCATGATGCTTACAAAACTGCATTCAGCTTGTTTTTTTTTTTTTTTGCTAACTTCGTTTCATTTGATTCTCTTCTTCTTCGGTATGCAGAACTTTTAATTACACTCTCGACTGTAAAAATACTGGCACTGAACCTAGCTTGTTCCCTTGTTTCGACGAATTATACGCATCCTCAGAATTTTTCGCCTATCAGGTAGCATGTTCTTGCATCCTTTCTTATCGACACCATATTTTTGCTTACTTATCAGATATAGCCCAGGAAAATTAGACAAAAAAATGGCCAAACCTCGAAAAAATTGCGACAAAGCTAATTTTTGGTGCAGGGGCTTATTATGACGCCTTAAGCATTTCCTGAAAAGTACCCTAAATTTGGCCCGGGGCTAAATTTTTTAGGGGGGGTGAAAGTGGTTGAAGTTCAGTTTTTTGAGAATTGCTCCTAAACTGTCGGTTTTATAGAAAAAATGTGAAGGTAAAAATTAAAGCTGATGTTATTCTACACAAAAAATATTAGCAAATTTTTTTCGTAGAACCAATAGTTTCAGATAAAAACGTTCAAGAACTTCATGGTGCAGTGAGTTTAGTCCAAAAAATTTATAAAAGTTTTGCTTATCGCTGGGCAAATTTTTTTTGTGATTTATGTTTAAGTACAACTCCTTATTGTAAAACCAAGTTTTTGGGGTGGTAGGGGAAAGGGAATGGCCGCCATCTTGAAAACAAGGTTGATTTTGTTTTTGTTTAATAACTCGTTGAACTTGCGTTTTTCAAAAAAATTTCCAAAAGACAGATTTTAGACGATTAAATTATCTAAAAAATGAGCTATTAAACAGCTCTGTGTGATTATTAATCTCAAAGTTACAGTGGATCAAAGGTCACCTATGCCTCATATATGGGTGGGGATAAAATGACGTTTTTTAAGGTTTTTCGCTTATTTTTGAATTTTTTTGACGATGTCTAGAATACATTTTGCCCTACTCTTGATTGTCTGTAAAATGAGTCTTATATTCTGACCAAAAAAATTCACAAATAAGCGAAAAACCTTAAGAAACGTCATTTCATCCCCACCATATATGAGACATAGGTGACCTTTGATCCTCTGTAACTTTGAGATTAATAAACATACAGAGCTGTTTAATGACTGATTGTTTAGATAATTCAACCGTCTAAAATCTGTCTCTTGGTAATTTTTTTGAAAAACGCAAGTTCAACGAGTTATTAAACAAAAACAAAATCAACCTTGTTTTCAAGATGGTGGCCATTCCCTTTCCCCTACCACCCCAAAAACTTGGTTTTACAATAAGGAGTTGTACTTAAACATAAATCACAAAAAAAATTTGCCCAGCGATAAGCAAAAATTTTATAAATTTTTTGGACTAAACTCACTGCACCATGAAGTTCTTGAACGTTTTTCTCTGAAACTATTGATTCTACGAAAAAAAATTTGCTAATATTTTTTGTGTAGAATAACATCAGCTTTAATTTTTACCTTCACATTTTTTCTATAAAACCGATAGTTTAGGAGCAATTCTCAAAAAACTGAACTTCAACCACTTTCACCCCCCCCCCCACCCCCCCCCCCCCCCTAAAAAATTTAGCCCCGGGCCAAATTTAGGGTACTTTTCAGGAAATGCTTAAGGCGTCATAATAAGCCACTCCACCAAAAATCAGCTTTGTCGTAATTTTTTCGAAGTGAAAGTCTAATTTTCCTGGGCTAATAAGTATAGATCAAAGAATAGATTCAGTAAGTTTTTTCCGAAATTTGATGCCCCGTTAGTCCTTGATCATAAAAACTTTAAACCGCGCCAAGAGCTTTTCCTCCACCCATTTTCCACTTTTTCTCAATATCATATCACAAAGGTCTGACCTTCAACTAGTTCAAAGCTTAAGTGATGATAAAGGCGATGTACCTATTCAAATGACCGAAAAAAAAGTGCTACGATTTCAACATGAATAAAAAGAAATGATAATAAAACGTGTATAATGATGGTAAGTTTGAGACTGTATGTTTTCTTATTCTCTCCTAGATTGGATGCTTTCTCTAATGCCATTTAAAAATTTAATTTATTCCACTTAGTCCGGAATTCTAACGGTTAATCGCACTCCAAAATTTTGTACCTATTCAAATGAACGGGAGTGTATATGTGTATACAAATAAATACAATTTGTAAGTGATTATTTGAATATCGAAAAATTTTACCCAAAATGACTTTTAATGAATGAAATGACAATTAAAAAGCTATCCTCTTTTTATTAAACTCTAAATAGCTCTCATAATATTTGCAAATTTTCTAAGAACCAACGCTTTATAGTTTTATAATTTTCAGTATGTTTTTTTCGGAGTTTCGCTGATTCTGAAATAACATTCTTAGGTATCCGTTAGTGTATCTATCACAACACGGATAGCAACTCTCAGTTCTATGGTGCCCAGTTATAGCTACCATTGAAAATTTGAATTGCTAATTTTGAGATATTAAGAAAGTAAAATAAGTTCATCCAAAAAAATCTTTGCTGTAAATTTTACAAAATGTAGTAGTCAAATTCACAATTAAGTACAAATTTGTGTGTTTAACAGAAAATGCATATAATATTCATATTCACAATAAATTGCAAGCTTTACAGAACTTAATTTGTTTTCATTTTGCAAGTCAAACTGTCAAATTGATCATAATTTCTTGTTGTGAAATTTACAGTACATTGTCAATTTACTTTGTTAAATGCACATATTTAAAATTGTAAAATCAACTTCGAAAAATTTAGAAATCTGCATCCACTTTTTGTAGTTATTACAACTGGCTGTACAAATTGCAACTAGTTCCTTAACGCTAGAAAGAAAAAGTGAATGTACGGTTTTGAGACAAAATATGAAAGGAGAATAGGACAAAACGGTCTACAGGACCAATACCGACGAGACATATGTCGTTGGAAAGGTATTTTTATGAACTACAATAGTTACTATTAGGGCTTACTTCAAATTGCTATGTGAAAAAGTTATTCACTAAATAGAATTGTGTTTTGGTGCATTCTAGTATGAATAAAATATAATTATTTAGTATGGACAAAATTTATGAAAACTGGTCAAACAAATAACAACAATATATGTCATTGGAAAGGTATTTGCATTACATACAATACCTTTAATAGCAGTTCAGTTCAAATCACTGTGCGAAAAAAGTTATTCGAAAATTAATGAATTATTGTGGTTAATTTTAGTGTGAAAAAATGCTTTCTTTTTAGTATGGGCAAAAAGTGTGAACGCAAGTTGAACCAATAACAACGGGACGTATGTCGTTGGAAAGGAAATTTTATGTACTACAATAGTTAATGAGGTAGCTTATTTCAAATCACTGTGTGAAAAAAGTTATTCGCTACTTGTTACCCATGCTCCATAAATTTTATCTGTACCAAAATTCCCTTAAACAGAGTATAACTTTTTCCACACAGTGATTTTAAATAAGTTGTTATGGAAACTATAATTGTTCATAAGAATACCTTTTCAACGACATACATATTATTGGTATTGGTAAGACCAGTTTGTATAAATTTGTTCCACACAGAAATGTACCAAAACAAAACCTTGGTTAGTAAATAACTTTTTTCACACAGTGATTTGAAATTAACTGCCATTGTGACTATTATAGCGCATAAAAATACCTTTCCAACAACATACGACTCGTTTTTATTGGTTCCTAAGCCACCTTCCATACAGTTTTGCCGATTGTCCTTTAAAACATATTTTTTTTATATTTTAAAACTTTCTTAACTATTTCTGTAGTAAATTAGAACTGTTTGTAAAGGCATAAGGTGCAACGATTTGTGGTCCATAATTCTAAATAATATCCAAATATAGAAATTGTGATATCTTCAACCCTAATGTAAAAACTACTACAACCATTTAATGTTCAAACTACATACGTTAAGTTGTAAATATGAAAGCTAATTTACAAAATTGTGAAATTTACAACCAAAATGTTAAAAGTAAGAAATCTGTAAAACCTATGTTCGTCAAAACTTGAAAAATGCAGAACACATGCATTTTATGTTGAAACTGTGTTGAATCGTGAATATGACAGCTTATTTACTGATCCACATACATATGTACATACGCATACATTACATATGAAGGGTCCAGGGGAAAAACGGCTTAAGTCCACTTAAATTGATTCCGACAAAAAACATAGTTGTAAATATATTACTAAAATAATAGATAATTTAAAGAAAAATAAATAAAGCTAACAATTTTTTTTGTTGAGCTTGAAGTACTCAAGTAAGCAAACATATTATATTGATTTTAACATCTTGAATTTTTTGCATGATAAGCTGACATGAGTCAAAAGGACCTTCGATGTTTTAACCAAAATTTTGAATTTTTTGATTTGAAATTTTCTTCTGAAAGAACCGGACATGATAATTGGAAACGGTTTTTTGCTTTTTATTCAGACACTTCTAGATTTTCAAAATATAGTTTGAAAATAAAATAATTTTCAGAAGCGTGACATTGGACCGTTTTTGCGATTCAATTTGTTAGACAGCACCTTGACCGGATGTAGTTAGAATATCTAAATTTGTTTTGTTTTAATTATTTACCTGACGTGTCGCTAGGTCTATTCACAAGTTTTTCTTTTTTTAATATCGCTTTGTTTAATTTTTGGAGCAAAAAAGATACTTTTGGAAAAAAGTTTTTTTTTAAAATCTACTATTTTGCGAGTTTTCAAAATCCTATGTGAAGGGAGCTATACTACATCAGATAGTACCCATACAAATCTATAAGATGTCATCATTAGTTTAATTTTTTCAAAAAGTGGACTTGAGCCGTTTTTCCCCTTTTTGAATTGAATTGAATTGAATATAAGGGAGCTTTTGTATAAAGTTTTTCGGTACACATACAATTCAATGAATAGTGAAATTCATCCTTTTTCGTGAACTTTTTTAATTGTATATTGAATAAGTAGACCTATCGTGGGCATTAGGTCTTTTTTGTTTTTATTTTTATAAATTGTGTGTGTGATAAATTAATTGGAAATTCTTATTAGACTAAGAGCCCACAGCAGATTTTGGGTGTGAGTGATAGCAAAAAAAGAAGTAAAGGCGTCGAAAGCTTCATTAAAGGCTATTCAAAAAATCAAAGTATTGCAGTCCACAACTGGGGCCTTTGTGACTAAAAAGTGCCGAATGCAACTTCGAGAATAATAGTGTTAGCCGAAATTGCTTTTCACCCCTCCCTAGATAAGTTCCGCGGATCTCATTTCACGGAATCTGAGATAATTTGAGTGTTTAATTCGCCCTTGCAGACTGTTTAAAAAAAACGTTTTTCACTTAGAATTTTGAATTTTTTAAACGGTCCGGTAGAGTGAACTATACACACAAATGGTCTCAGATTCCGTGATATGTGAGCAGAAGAGCTTATATATACATTAAAGTTCTTAGAAATAAGTGTATTTTATTTTTGCGTAAAAAAAAGTAAATGAAATAAAAAATAAAGTTTAAGACCCCGGACTTTTATTTTGGAGAGCGAGAAGTCAAAATCGAATGATAATGTAGTTTCTAACAATTGAACTGCATCAGATTTGACGATTAAAAATTGGCTACAAAATGTTTTCAATAAAATAACAAATAAAGCCTTTAGTTTCTACAAATTGAGCTGTTGGATCGATGATAAAAATTGCGTTTTGACTATAGAAATATTTTGAAAAAACACACAAGGAGCTGGTATAGTCTCTACAAATCGGAGCTGTAGTATTGACAATACAATTTACTTTTTGAAAAGTACATGTTGTGAATAATGCAACAAAAGCCTGTAGTATCTACAGATTGAGCTGTAGATTTGACGATCCAATTTGCATTTTGACAACAGAATAATGTGAATAATACATTATTTAAAGCCTGTAGTTTCTACAAATCGAGCTGTAGATTTGACGACAGAAATATTGCAGTTTCACAACAAAATGTTGTGAATAAAACAATAAAAGCCTGTAGTTTCAACAATGAATGCATTTTTATCCACAACTTTTCTATTTGTAAGATCAACAACAGATGTTGTAATTTCTGCCATTTGGTTTTGAAATCAACAGCCATGCTTCTGTAGAACTGAAAACATTGGTTTTCGGGTCCATTATGACAATAAATACAGTCCAATCTAGATAGCGGTTTTCAGCATTTTCATACAACAAAATTATTTGGGTGATTATTATTTTCGTGCCAAAAGAAAGCTTTTGGCCTAGTTATAATATCTAACCAACGAAAAAGTTAATTTTGGCCAAGCCTTCCACATAAAATTACTTTGAATATTTCAATGATCATTAAGGTATAGGCTAGTGCAATCCTTGAAATAATAAAAGTCATTTTTTTCTGGAAAGCTGGTTCAAAATTTATATTTTGTTTTGACTTAAAATAATAATGAAGTCAAAAGCTTTATTTTGTCATCAAAATTATTACTCATTTTACTCTGTCTTAAAATTCAATCATTTAAACTTTCAATGATGGTTTGAATGATACATATACACGGTGGTCTTCAAGATGCGGCAGGTTTCACTAAAATGGATCCCAAAAGTAATGATGCAGATTTGTAGGAAATAGTCTCAGGATTCTAAATTTGCAAATTTTAAAATCGAACCTGATCCGTTTTTTGAGATATACTCTTATTTACATACACGGGAAGGCATTTTGACTTTGAATGGGAAAAAAATTGTTAAAAATCAACGAATGTACACATTTTAATGTACTATATCTTCTTAGAAAGTTAAAATCCTGTTCTTGAATTGTATGTTTAGTTTAAGTTGATTGGGTAAATAGTTTTGGAGAAATTTAATTCCAAAATCAAAATTTTAGAAAAAAAAAACAAAAAAAAATTAAAGTTTATTTTTTTCTTCAAAATTTTGCACAATAGGGTACAATTTTTTTTTCCAAAATTCAATGCTCCAATAAATTTTCAATCTATTAAAAAAAACCGCATGCAAATAAATATATTAGTTCTTTAGAAATTGAAAAAAAGAGGTACTTTTATTTTTAAGTTTCATTTTTTCCTAAGGAAAACTAGTATATTAGTCCAGTAAATAGAGGTAAAAATAGGGGGGTTACCCTACAAAAGGTCCAATTTTATGTAACTACATTCGACAATTTCTAAGTCCAACTCCCCCTAACTCGATTTTCTTCTAAGAAGAATTTTTTCACCATGTTTGTTGTATACTCCTCTCAAATTTCCAAACTTATTTATTTCTCTCTTAATCTAATTTTTGCAAAACTCTCTAGCTCGAAATAATTTTGATATCCCGTGAGAGTTCGACTTAGAGGCAGTCGACTGTATTTTCATTTTGTGACCTATACAATCGGTAAATTTATGCAATTTTTATCCACGTTGCTTGTATACGGAGCAAGTCTTGTCATACATATTACTCGTTGGAATAAAAATTGTAGGTAGTTATGATAAAGGACATTAAAACAAAAATGTCAGTAAAAGATCAAAAATCTTAGCCCTGAGATTTTCCCCCTTTTTTAGAAATCTTGCGACTTTTCTGACCCCATCTCTAGAAAATTGTATGGACAAGGTTAAGTTATTGGTTTATTCTTAGAAAAAACTTTGCGATTTCCATTTAAGTATATGAAGAAATAAGAAAACACATGTAAGTAGTTGTATGGTATGATATGAAATCGGCTTGGTTCATCGGGATCGCAGACGGTCAATGGAATTGAATAAAATTTTGCTACTTCTATATTTTGAAAATCCAATTCGATTTTCTATGTTCTACATATAAACGTACAGTAACTGTCCAGTAATTAAGTTTTGAAATAATCCGCACATTTTTTCATATTTGCCTATATGGCACGAATGTTCAAACAAAAAAAATTGAAGTATTTAATAATAAAATATGTCATTACGATGATAAATAAATAACAATAAATTGGGTGGCGCAACAGCTCGTGGAGAACCAGGGCCTAGTGACTTACTAACTACACTCAACCATTACTGTGTGCGTGTTTTTTCGCAGGAATGGAGGGGACATACAGTTTTTTGCCGAGTCCGAACGGCTAAATGAGAAGCACTTTTTCATGACAAGTATACTCTTGGAGGACTTGTCAGTTCCTCACAAGAGGCAGTACCTCGGATAAAACATTTCTGTTTGTAGGAATCGAAGCCAAACCTTCGGCATGACAGCCCTACACACTAACCATCATGCCACGAGGTACTGCGTCATTACGATGATAGAGAACCCCAACAAAGTGTATGGCACAATTCTGTCTGTCTATTTGTACCTACCAACCTAAGCCCAAACCACTGAAACGATTTGGTCAAATTTTGAAGTTATGATTTTTTGGTGATTCCCTAAGGTTCGGTTCAAAATAACGGTACTTGCTATTCAATCGTTAAGGAAAAACTTGTTTATCTCAAAAACGGCTCTAACGTAAGGTTACCATACGTCCCCCAATTTATTAGCTCAAAAACTATTTCGTCCCCCAAAACTGAAGATGTGGGAGGGGGACACAATAATGTATTTGGTTTTCTCATTACCGACTCCAACGATTTTAATCATATTTTTTTTTCTAAAAGAACATTTAAGATTAATAAAAAGAAAGAAAAAAAAATTCATTTCAAAGTTTTGAAAAAAAGAAATTTTGGATTTGCTAAAAAATATTATTTTTTTTGGAATATTCAATACGAGTATTTCAATGTTTTTCTTTTCTATAGTTTTTTTTCTGTAATTACTTTGCCATTTTCGAAAGTTCTTAAGTTCCAACCAGCTTGAACATAATGTAGGTGCAAGGTGTTTGGTACAAATATGACACGGAAAACTCACGTCCATTTTACATGAAGCTAGAGCCTAAACGAGCTAACTGATTTTGAAATTGAAATATTTGTGAACATGCTCTTAAAAAAAATATGCATAAGGTTTGAAGAAAATTGGGTAACGGTCTTAGGCTCTAACTCTACGTAAAGTGAACAATGGATGTGAAGAAGCAAATTAATTTTTAGACTTAATATTTATACGAAAGCTACAGATTAAAATTTGTTTGTGAAGTTGAAGAGAATTTGATTAAATATAAGAACTGATTTTTTGTTTTGGTCAGTTATAAGATTTTTGTTTTTGATACTTATCAAAACATTTCTTAGTGCGACTACTTTTTCCTCGTGACCCTTTTTTATGCGACCTTTTCAAATTCCTCAGCGGCAACACTGTCGTGACATTATATAACTCAAGGTGCAACGTGGCAAAAAAAAAAACAAAACATATACAGTACACTCGGCGAGGAAATGCGAAAACATTTTTGTCTTTTTTAAACCCTTTCTGGAACAGATAGTGCATAGAGCAGCTGTTAACACAGAATGCCCTATCTTGTGTTCCATTTCGCCTTTATAGAGTTCTTAATAGTGATTAAAGAACAGTTCAAATATATTGATTTTGAATTAAACGAGTAAAAGTCCATCTAACTGCTGTCAAGAAAAAAGCATATGCTTACAACCTAGGCCAAAACATCACTTTTATTAGCAGCAGCTTCGAAGTAGTTTAGAATTTCATTTACGGATGACACCTATGTGTACATTCAACGGAAAAATACTTTTGGAAACCACTGCTATTAATCAGTTTGTCAAACAATTAGGTTCAACACTCTTCTTACGCTCAAGACACTCCTACTGTCGGTAAGATGAAAATCAGAAATGAAAACTGATACTGGGCTCTTTCGCAAGTAATACTGGTATAGTTCGACAGATTTTTGGAGAAAAAGGCACAAATGTGAGCTCAATGAGCTTTTCAAAGACAATGTAGTCCAAAAAGTCAAAGCTAAGCTAGATTGTGCGAATGGGAAACAATGCTCCAGCCTTTTCAGTTTCTGAATACCAAAGTTGAAGACAATAAAGAAGATCGAACATCTGGTTTAGAGGGTAAGCCATCACCAGAGCACTTGTGGTTTCGGTCCTTCATGGGTCATCTGTACAACACCCGAATTTTTATAATTTTTTCCGAAAATATTATGTTTTAAAAGTGGGAGCGGCAGTGGGTCAATTGTTGGTCACAAAATGAAAATACAGTCGACTGTCTCAAAGTCGAACTCTCACGGGATACCAAAATTATTTCGAGCTAGAGAGTTTTGCAAAAATTAGATTAAGAGAGAAATAAATAAGTTTGGAAATTTGAGAGGAGTATACAACAAACATGGTAAAAAAATTCTTCTTAGAAGAAAATCGAGTTAGGGGGAGTTGGACTTAGAAATTGTCGAATGTAGCTACATGAAATTGGTAGCCAATTAAATTATCTTCAAGATTGATTGTGAAAATTTTGCCCTAAGCTTGACGGTTAAGGAGTTATTGTGCTGTAAAGAGGGAAGAAACTGAAAATCTTACAAAATACGAAATTTTAGCCTTTTTTTGGGAGCTCAATAGCGCCGTTTGTAGTGGTTGTACAAAAATACTTTCACATTCATATTTGTTGGAAATTTTATTGTCTACAAATATCTGCGCCATTTTTTCCGTAAAAATCTACCATAAGGAAGTTATAAGAAAACAACTGAAAAAAGGGCCGATTATTTGTTGTTTTTCCAGGATTTTGAAGGCCGCGGAGGGAGCGTGGTTGTAGAATTTTGGAATTTTCATCTATCAACCATACCATATAACATATACAAAATTTAAAACCACCCGACCTTTTGTAGGGTAACCCCCCTATTTTTACCTCTATTTACTGGACTAATATACTAGTTTTCCTTAGGAAAAAATGAAACTTAAAAATAAAAGTACCTCTCTTTTTTTCAATTTCTAAAGAACTAATATATTTATTTGCATGCGGTTTTTTTTAATAGATTGAAAATTTATTGGAGCATTGAATTTTGGAAAAAAAATTGTACCCTATTGTGCAAAATTTTGAAGAAAAAAAATAAACTTGAATTTTTTTTGTTTTTTTTTTTCTAAAATTTTGATTTTGGAATTAAATTTCTCCAAAACTATTTACCCAATCAACTTAAACTAAACATACAAATCAAGAACAGGATTTTAGCTTTCTAAGAAGATATAGTACATTAAAATGTGTACATTCGTTGATTTTTAAACATTTTTTTCCCATTCAAAGTCAAAATGCCTTCCCATGTATTTAAATTAGAGTATATCTCAAAAAACGGATCAGGTTCGATTTTAAAATTTGCAAATTTAGAATCCTGAGACTATTTCCTACAAATCTGCATCATTACTTTTGGGATCCATTTTAGTGAAACCTGCCGCATCTTGAAGACCACCGTGTATAGTTATAACTGGCCCTATTAGTTTATTATATGTATAGTTGGTGCAAGTGGTCTATATATTTCTTTAATGTTTTGACTTTATGTGCATACATATATTAAGGGTATTGGTCAGAAAATTACATTTTTAAATTTTTGATTGAATTGAGTTGTTGTCTCTTTTAATTGATACAAAAATCTAAAGCAAATCCTTGCGATAGAAAAAAATGTTTCAGTCTCAACAAACAAAATATGAGTCATCAAAGTGCAGAAACTACTTACTTAAGCTTAAAACTCATTTTCTGGGAAATTATAATTTCTGACTCTAGCCCTTTATTACGTAATAAAAACGTATGACAATGAACTAAAAAAACACTTAAGTTGAATGAAGTATGTCATTTCATTGATCAATGCCTTAATGCACCACAAAGCTTAGCTACTTTTTATAGTCTTAAGCAAGTACGTGCAGAACTGGGTGTGCTTTTCATTTTATTTGACTCGTATTTTGCTTTGCTTGTAAAATTTTCAATGATCAAATGCCTGTTATATGTAGAAAAGAAAAACTACAATAGGTTTATATACAAGATACAATTGCTTTACTTGTATTATTATCAGCATTCTAAATACTAATTACTTTTCGGAATTTCTTAAGTGACAATCCAGTGTATAATTATATGTATAGGTATAATAAAAATATTTATAACGCTATAAGTAACGATAATGCATATAATTTAGTTTAAAAGAATTTTAGTTAAAATATAAAACTAAAAATGATAACCACTTATAATTCCATAAATCGAAATAATCCATTAAGGTACACCCGGACGTATACTTGACATTATTCAAACATTTGCAAGAAATATATTTAGCACTAACGCGAAAATGTCTTTTCCTCTTTCGAGACAGATTGTATCGTAAACTGTATTGTAAATTGAATGATTGGTAATTGTTCATTGGGTTTCAAATTGTTAAACTCACGATTTTTGACAAATTTTATTGATAGCATTACATCAGTCTAATTTTATTTCTTAGAAAATAACTACAACATATGACACTGTTTTGATATAATTCTTTCTACTTATAAATGTAAATATTATTACACATCTTATAATTTCGAGCTTTCGAAAAACCTAACAAAATCATGCATGCTATCGGCATAGTAATCAGGTTGACAATCAGGATTTGTGTTTTCTAACATTTGCACCTTACTGCATCCGCCAGATAATACAAGTAAAGTTTGCATTCCAGCTATCTTTCCAAATCCAATATCTTGTTCCAACATATCACCAATCATTATAGCCCGACTCTTGTCTTGGATATCTAAACGATCAATCAGCATAGCTGCTAACTCTTTTCCTGGTTTCGCCATAACGATGGGAGCCTTACCACTTGCTTCAGCTAAAACTTTAATATATGGACCGGGACCTGTAAAAAAATTAGTTATCTTTGATAAAACAAACTACAATCGAATTCAGAATTAAGGATCTCTCACCAAGAATTTGTATGTCTTTTGTTACTGGCAATAATAAATCAGTTGCTCCACTAATTAATATACAATCTGGATGCTTTAAATACTGATGGGCACGAATCATTTTAGCTCCAGATAGATTAAAGTCAACATCTATGACTACTGCCCGAACTGGCTCCTTGTCAAAAATATAGCGAGCTAATTCGGAAAAACCTTCTTCAAATATTTTAGTAGGCTGTTAAAGAGAAAAGTTGATAATAAAAAGTCAAGTTTACCTACACTACGCACGTAAAACATACCCCATCAATAACTTTGAAACCAGCTTTTCGAAGAGTTCCCTTAAACACATCAGTTCCAATGCAATAAATAAGACCATCGAAATTTATACTCAACAAATATTTGACGACATTTTTTGCTGGATTAATGATATCTGACTTGAAATGATAATAATAATAAAAAAAAAAAAAATAACAATCAGACATATCACAGATATATCCTCACAAAGCCATACAAATAAATCTGTGGTGCTTGGGAGAAACATGATAACTCCATTTTAAAATTTGCGTCTTTACGTCCATTTACATCAAGCTGGAAGCCAAACGTGTTTACCGATTTTTTTAAAATTTAGAATAGTTATGAACATGTTAATTGTCAAATTATGTTCCAAATTTGAAGGAAATCGGTGCATCCGTTTAGGCTCTAGCTTGATGTAAAGTTGAAATAAAGAAGCAAATATTAAAATGGAGTTATCATGTTTCTCCCAAACACCACAGAAATAAGGCTTAAAATATTATTTCGTTTTTCTATAAGGTTTACCGAGTTAACTAAACAAGCTGTCTTACATTATTCACATCGAGTCCGGCATCTTTGAGCTGTTTTTCAAGAACATCATCACTTCGAACAGCATTATTTGTCACGAAAAAAAGCCTTTTGCCAGCTTTAGTTAAAGCGTTGAACCCATCTGCAGCACCATCAACACCAGATACAATATTCCAGAGAACACCTTATTAAACAGCGATTAGTCTTAAGTTAGATATTAAATGTATTTGTATTTACCATCGATATCTGAAAACACCAAATCAATTGATTGAATAAATTCGATTTTTTCTTCAGGACTCAAGTCCAAAATATGACGAGGTTTGGGTAATTGTTCTGTGCTCTAAATAATAAAAATACAAATTAAATAGAAAAAAAAATAATAATCAAAATCAAATAAAGAAAAATGATTAATAAGAAAAAAAAAGTCTGTATGAAGTTCAGAATACATATTTTGAAAAAGTGGCGAAGACAAGAGCAGTTTACTTTTTACTCATAAAAGCAATCAAAGTCATAGAAAACGAAAAAATAGAATTTTAATGATTATTAATTTATGCAATATTTATAATTTTAACTGGCGTGTGTGGATAATGGTAATGAAATGTGTTAATGGAGAGTACAAATTTAAATATTTTACGGATAGGTTGCAACATTTTGGTACTATCCATAATTGTTAATAAGCCATTATTAAGTGATTGGCCTTTTATTTTTTCGGTAAGTTCTGGGAAAAATGCGAAAATTTAGTTGAATTTACAATTGGGGTTTTGTCAAAATCTTATAGTTAACTTTTCCTACTGTTATAAGCCTTTTATTTCTTCACCACCCAGCTGGAACAACAAGTTGAGCCCGGGTTAATTCAATTTGCGTTTTGGTTAAAATGATTTGTGAATAGTTTAACTATATTTGCGTTTTGTTTAAATCGAATTGCGATTGGGTTAGTTCTATTTGCGTTTGGGTTAAATCTATTTGCGCTTGGGTGAAACTTATTTGCTTTTAGGTTATAACTATTTGTGATTTGGTTAATTTAATTTGCGAATGCTATGTATATTTTAGTAGATAAATTTCGAACAAATTATTTTCAAACTCAGTTAAAAAATAAAATTGAAAAAAAAATGTATTCCGATTTCTTTTTTAACTTTGCGTAATTATTCAGTGCTCCTATCAATTCTGGGTCAAATTTTGAAAACCAATTGGTTTTGAGACCAGTTTTTGAAAAAAATTGAAAATTACAAAAAATATTTTTTTTGGGACAAATCTTTTTTGAGACTTTGTATAATTCAAACCGTAATATTTGATCTAAAACACCCTGAATGTGTATTTATAGACAAAAACAATAGTATAGATCAGCAACTACTGTCAAGTCCCCTCCCTCGGCAAAAAAAACCTTATCGAAAAAATGAGTAAGAAACCTAAGGTATATTACAGTAAATTCTTTTTTTAATGACTTCAAAAATATAGAAAGCAAAACTTCATACTTCTTCTACTTCAACTTCTTACATTTATTTTGTTAAAACATGCAAAATTATAATTCACTAAAAATAATTTATTGTAAGACCGGCTTATACTAGATATTTATAAGTAGTGCTTCAAAGTATCCAGATATTTCGGATATCCGGATATCCGAAATAGAATCGGATCCAGGATCGGATATCCGAAGTATCGGATAGTTTGATGAACTTTCCATGTATAGTACAAGTATAACAGGGAATATTAACAAAAATACCGTCATGAAACTTAGTAAAAAACGATTCCAAAATACCCTTTAAAATATCTGGGAATGGTACTTTTTGTGGGGGGGGTTGTAAGATTATAGAACTGAAAAATGATTTTGGTACAATATTAACATATGGCATATGATTTAAGGTTATTTAGAATGCCGAATTCAATAAACAAAATCAAGCCGATACAATCATCATACAAAAAAGTAATACTGCCTTTTTATATTAATATAAAAACGTAGAACTATGAAGAAAAACGGAAATAATAGAAAATTATTTTTGTTTATGTTTTGTGGACTATTGAATATAATTCAAATTAAAAGTTTTTGCCACCTTTAGTCCAAATGAGCCCAACTGTTGTACCTGGGCGAAACGCATTTGGATTAAAGGTCGCAAAAACTTTTAAAACGTAGAACAGGTAAAATAAAAACTTGTGCAACCTTAATTTTTGTATCACATTCATAATAGTACATGTATACTAATTCGTAAGCCAGTATACAGAAATTCCCATGTTTTTAATTTAAACAACAACTGCAGTTTACATCATACAAAACACGGGTCAATTTATATATGTATAAACTTTTATTATGTTTTGTTATGTTCTAACAATTTCTTATTTTGGTTTATGAAAACTAAACTGTCTACATTTTGTGGAAGCAGTGCATTTCTTTTAGCTGTGATAATATTTCCAGCCGTCGAAAATACGCACTCTGCAGCTGCTGATATGCTGGGAATAGTAAAGGTTTTTTTTCGCTAGATCAGCAATAAATGGATATCTTCTTGCTCGATGTTTCCACCATTCACATAATTGTGCCACCCACTTTTCTCGTGTGGTCTATCTTCGTAATGGCATGTTTGATTGCTACCTCAAATTTTTGTTTGCACGAATCCAAAACTTGCCATACAGGACCTACTTATATCGCAAGTAAAAAAGATTTCCAAATTTGAAATGTTTCAGTGCCAATGGGTGCCACAGTACCAAACTAATTTGAAAGTGCCATTTTTGGCACTTAAGTGCCTATTTCTGCAGCGCTGTTTCCAATCTTAAGCTTGAACTATAATAATAATATTTAATAATTCAAAAAATTATTTTAATTATTTGTATGTGATAAGAAATGTAGGGTTGGATAGGTTTTTTATTTTACCTGATCTATGGAAAACACAGAAATATTCCTATTAAAAATGCAGTATAACTCTTTCTAGATTGATTGTTCCGTCTTAATTTTGATTTTATGGGATTCAGCATTAAAAATTACCTTAAAATCATGTATCATATGTTTAGATTAAACCAAAATTAATTTTCAGTTTTCTAATCCTACAATTCCCCGCATCCCGCCCCCACAAAATAATTCCCTTCCAACCTAGATATTTGAAGGGTTCTCTTTGAAACTTTTTTTGCTTATAGTTTCATGAAAGTTCTCTGTTATTACCCTATTATAACTAGGTTACACGTGAAAGTTAATCGAACTGGATCCGGATCTGAATATGGATCCGAGGATCCGACACTATCCGGATAGTGTCGGATCTCAATAGTCTCATGTATCTGTTCGGATATCCGACACTATCCGAAACTATCCGGATAGTGTCGGATCCCAATTGTCTCATTCATATGTATCCGGATATCAGGATAAAATATACTGAGTTTCCTTTTTATTAATGCTAGGCCAACGTCTAGAGAAAACGTACCAGTTCCTGGACATCCAGGAGTTCTTGATTTGCCCTTTCGTTATTAGATCTATTCTACTTTTAATCACGCCGATCGGGACGTCTGGTCCCTTTTTTAATTGGCTACTACTGATTTTATTTGATACTGACTCTTTTCTTGTCAGTTCATCTGCTATATCATTTCCTTCTTTATTGTTATGTCCACGAACCCAGCAAAGTTTGACTTGGTTAGTGTTTCAAATATTATTCGGTATTCCTCGGCATTTTGCCGAGGATCTTATAGTCATTAATTGTTTTATTTCAAATAACGCATCCCCTAAATTTGTTTCAAATACAAAAAATCCTGTGAAATTGTAGCTCATTATTATACCGCTTACCCGGCCCCTCAGACGAAAGAAGTTTTATAAGGGAAAACACGTGTAAACAGTTCAACCAAATTTTGAATTTTTATAACTTTGGTAAAATTTGATAGAAAAATTTAAATTTTAAACGAATAATTTAAATCTACAAACTTTTCTGCATAATTATTGAGAGGGGCTATTTTCGGCTTCAAGATTTTTTAAATTTTATTGGGCTTCACTCATCTTTAAAAATCTGGCAACACTGGTTGCATCCACAAAAATGCAAAATTTGTTGAGGTTTATGGGCTGGTTGAATTAAAGGTCCGTTTTGCTTTAGAAATGAGGCGGGACAGAACATAACTGTAAATTGTGACCACACTACCGCACCATAATAACATAATAAAGGTGACATTTGCTGTCAGCAAAACGGGGCCATATGGCAAACACAAATGTACGAAACAAATATGCATTTAAAATAGGTACTCAAAACAATTATATAAAATTGTCAAGGCCTTGAAAAAATACGGAGAGAATAAAAAAAAACGAAATTGATGTACGATAGCTACCTGTTGTATTGATGTCTTAAAAACGGGTTGGGTACGAAATCCCGAATGCCAAAATCCCGAAATGGCCAAAGTCCCGAAAGACAAAATCCCGAAAGAACAAAATCCTGAATGGGCAGAATGCCGAATGGATAAAATCCCGAATGCCAGAATCCCGAATGCCATAATCCCGAATGCCAAAATCCCGAATGGCTTAGTACTTTTTTTGGTATTAAAAATCACGCGCGCGATTTTTAATACCAAAAAAAGTACTAAGCCATGCGAGATTTTAGCCTTCAAAATGTTCATTTTGTAATGTTTGGGTACTTCTTGATTTTGATATTCAAAATGAGGAAGTTATTTTTTGTATGTTATATAATGCGTGATTTTTACATTCTAGATTTGTGAACGTTCGAAATCTTTACATTCAAGATATTTATTCACCCCTACTACGATTGACAATTATCAGTCAATGATTGATAAATAGATATTGAATTTTGGCATTTAACAACGCGAATAATAAATATTTTGTTCATTGAAAATGATATAGTCCGGTGGAGTTGCAAGAATATTATTTGTTTTCAATGAACAGTTGGTTAGTTTTTTTAGTAATTGACTTTGAAATACCATATTTCAATGTTTATCAATTATGAAATTGATAATTGACATACATAATAAGTGTGTAGCAACACAAGCAGATGATGAGAGCAATTTATGTCACAGTCCCAAAATCAACCAGTCCAAGTAGGCGATACGTTTTTAAGAACGAGAGATATATTTACATAACACAGAAACGGAACAAGAACATTATCTTCTCATTATATAACAAAGAAAAATACAATTTATATATCTCAAGATTTATAAGTGATTATTTATATTTAAATTTTTGTATACACAATGTCATGATGCCAAAGCAAGCAGAAGTCAAAAGCCATACAAACCAGTTTGATTTCTTTCAGAGTACTGAAGTAGTACTTCGGGATTCAATCCCGAATATTTTCGGGATTTTTGTCATTCGGGATCTTGTCCATTCGGAACTTTAGCTTTCGGGATTTTGTCCATTCGGGATCTTGGCATTCGGGATTTTGGGTATTCGGGATTATGGCATTCGGGATTCTCAGTTTTTGCATTTCGGGATTTATGCATTCGGGATTTTGTACCCTTCCCCTTTAAAACTGAATTCAAAATTTTGATCTGGGGAGAGTTTAATAAAAGTGGCTTGTACCAAAGCAGATTCATCCATCTATTTAAGGTCTACCTCGATGAACACCTGTACTCGCATTAAAATACCGACGGACGGTGTGACGAAAATCACTTTTTTTTTACTTTTCCATGTTTGATTTTGAATTCCTCTACACGAAACTAATACGTACTTGCCCCTTAAAGCAAGTTAAATTGAATGAACTCTTCAAGAGAAGGGCCTATAACACAGAACAACAAGTCAACTTGTCAACAGCCCTGTTTTTTAGTGCATTTTTATCCTCGCTTAGAAAAAAGTAGCATGTTAAATACAACAACAATACGGAATTATACCAGTTTGTTGTTGTAATTAACATGCTACTTTTTTCTAAGCGAAGATAAAAGTGCACTAAAAAACAGGGCTAACAATTACTTGCTCAACAAGCGAACATTATTCCCATAACACAATAAAAACTAAAAGAATTTCCCTCGACTTGTTGAGCCATGTTGAACAAGTACCTATGTAATTGTTGGAAGATGAGGCATAAAGTTTCCGATAAGAAACTTTTTGTATTAAATCAGCACTTTGCTTTTATTGATGGGCGAACGTAAATGTATGGGATAGACTTTCACTAAGTTATCAACAAATTGTATGCTGCACAAGGACAACACATGGGCCTATATTTCAAAGTTATTTATGAATATTTTTTTTCTCATTATCACTGTTCGATTCAGAATTTGAAAAATTTTGAAAACCAAATTCTGGACCATTAACAAATTCTCAACGAATATTACCGATTTTATCACTTGATAAACACTACTGCAAGTGTTTATTTCTTACTTGTTGGCTTCGAACAAGTTCGCAACCGTACGTTCGGTTGAAATTTTTCAACAGGTTTATTCTCTGTTTTTTTTTTTAAACTCTTGTTAATTCTAGTTACAGAAACGGTAGATTTATGAAATTGACACTTGTTGAAAAAAGTCAAAACAATTGTTATTTTTCTCCTAGACTTGTTGTTCCGGGTTACACAAATTTTTAAAAGTTATTGAATTTCACTTGTTCAACATGCACTTTTTGTATTGTGTTATAGGCCCCTATCGATAAAATTTGTATGCGTAGGAACATCATGCATTTGGCGCTTAAAATTAAGACCCAAAATATTCATAGATTTATTAACCATTTAAAAAATGTTTTGGATATGTATTAAGTTCTTTTCGAGGCAACTGTATGATTCAAAATGTAACGAATTGTTTACTTGTTAAGCACACTTTTATGTTGTAGTTCATCCCAACCTGCAAATACAACTTGCACCAGGTCACTTGAAAGGTCAAAATTCAGTATACCTATGGCGCAATTTTTTTGTTAAAATAAAATCCTTTGGTAAAATACAGTTTGCAGACTTTAAAAAAGAGAATGTTTGCTGGTTCATTATCTAACACTTAAGAGTTTTCAATATTTTTGCACTATTTAAACCCAAATTAAATGCACAAGAGTTCTTAAGTTATTTTTGGAATTGCTTATCTGCTCTTGAAAAAAATAGCAAACAACTTTATTATCACTTCCTTCCCTTTATCTTATCAACAATTTGGAAGATTTTTTTTCTAGATAGCTTGCAATTGCAGTTCAAATCTATTTTTTGTTTTCTTTGAAATAATTAAGGTATTTCAAATTGTTCACTATGTTTCCAGCAAAGAAAAAAATTCACGTACATAGGTTCTCAAGAAACAAACACATAAAACAAAAACTACCAACCGGAGGAAAACTCGAAGTAAGTTGTTGGATGAGCACAGTTAAAGCAAAAAACACGAAAATAACGATATTCATGGTTCGAATTGTTTATTTCAAATCAACAAACATTCTCCATCTAAGTTCGAGGAAAGCTCTGGATTCTGAATAAGATGCGACATATCAATAAAAATTCGAGTTTTTTTTTTATATTCCCACATAAATGGACATGATGAAT
The DNA here is from genome assembly GCA_963921185.1 of Dasysyrphus tricinctus. Classification (NCBI taxonomy): domain Eukaryota; kingdom Metazoa; phylum Arthropoda; class Insecta; order Diptera; family Syrphidae; genus Dasysyrphus; species Dasysyrphus tricinctus. The sequence continues at coordinate 38,831,130 of OY992532.1, read as the reverse complement.
GCATTAATTCATAATAAACTCCTGAGCCCTGACCGGCACGGACGCCCACAATAATAAACAAAAAAAAATAAAATAAAAACACATCTTCAAAATGATCGAGGGTTTCTTATAAGAACACGAAACTTGCCATTTTTACTTCGAAGAAATAGATTATTATAAATTAAATTTATAGATTAATGGAAGTTAAATGATAAACAACTAAATGCCGAAATGGTTTTTTTGCAACTGAAACGCTTAATGCCTTCGACACAAAATAAGTAAACACAAGCCACCTATAGCAATTGATAATGAGAAAAACTGATATATTGTATATTCTGAGGAATTAAAAGCTCTGACATAATTGAAGTATGAATCTGAAGAAGAAAATCGATCGATAAACGGAAATTTGATGCCGGTGCAGCTGTTAAAAAGAAATTGATTTCAGCCGTTTGAACGTTATATTTACTTTGAGACTATTATGAGAAAATAATGCATATATAACGTGTGATCAAACGTGCACAGTTAGAATAATAATAATCTAATAAAAGTTAAAATATATTATTTCGTTGGATAGCAGGGATGTATTTTGCTATTTTATTGGGTCAAAATTACTCAAATTAATTGATAAGCTTATGCAGAAGAAGATTGTAAATATGTATTATCCACAACAAATAAATTAATGTTAAAAAAAGAGCCAAGTTCTTTTATGTACAAGAAACTTGTGCGTAAAAAACATCCAACAAAAGTAATGAGATCTAAAATATGCCAAGTTTTAAGTTCATGAAGTTTAATATCAAATATCTTAAGCATAGAGTAATATCGAAACAACTCCAAATTATGACAGAAATTTGGTATTTAATGATTACTGATTAAAATGTGGTGAGTTCACTGGTCAAGTTTTCATTCATTATAAATTTGTGATTAAAGCATAGTTTACAGTTCCCATGCGAAAAAAAAATCAAAATTTTCAAAACGATTTTCTATCTATTCTGTGCACCAAATTGAATAACATTCAAGGCAAAAAACGTTTGCCTTGGCCTAGGCCATCGATTAAGTGATTAATTTAACCTTGATTAATAAACAATAGGCCTAAGAAAGGAAAATATATTTTTAGATGCAAAAACTATTTACATGCTAATAATACCTTGAGGTGAATATGTTTATTTTTTTGGAATGTAAACCGACCATCAAAAAAAAAAAATTTATTCACCACACTTTTTTTCGCGTGCAAAACAATTGCCGGTCCATTGTTTTGCATGACATTCCATGACAGCAATGTTTTTTTTTTTGCATGAAACTGTAAACCAATCATGCAAACAATTAATTTTGCCTTTCACCTCAATTATTTTTGACATGCGAAAATATTTGCATAGGTTTTTTTTTTGCGCACGGGAACTGTAAACTAGGCTTAAGTTAGTAAATAAAAAATAAATAAATTGGGTGGCGCAACAGCTCATGGAGAACCAGGGCCTAGTGACTTACAACTCACAACCATTCCTGTGTGCGTGTTTGTTGGCAGGAATGGAGGGGACCTACAGTTTTTTGCCGAGTCCGAACGGCTAAATTGAGAAGCACTTTTTCATGACAAGTATACTCTTGGAGGATTTGTCAGTTCCTCGCAAGAGGTAGTACCTCGAATAAAACATTTCTGGCACGGCTGGGAATCGAACCCACACCTTCGGCATGACAGTCCTACGCACTAACCATCAAGCCACGAGGTACTACACGGCTTAAGTTAGTAACTAAGAGAAAACTTGGCAAGTAAATCCACCAAATTTTAGTCAGTCATCATTAAATATCAAATTTCTGTCATAATATGGAATTATATCGATATTGTTCTGCTTAAGGTATTTGATATTAAACTTCTTCATGAACTTAAAACTTGGCAAATATTTTAGATCTCATTACTTTTTTTGGCTGATTTTTTACGCACATTGCTGTGATTTCACTCCTTTTTGCAAAGATTTTATTTTGCAGGGTGAAAATCAAGCCCTAACGCTCTTCAAATTTTAATAATTCTATGACAACCAAAAGTGCTCCTTATAAATAATAGCAATTTTGAAAAAAGTGGGTGGATGCCACACTCCCTGAATGGAAAATCTCAATTTTGTATTGTCTTCTTTGTAAACTCTTTCAAGTCTTACCGGTTCTACCAATTTTCATCGTTCTACAAAAATCGGAAGTGCATTATATAATTGATAACAATTTTTAAGACACGCCCCTGAACGGAAAATTTAAAATTTTCGAATTTTTCTAAGTACTTCAAGGCCTACCGATTTAAATTTTCATCGTTCTATAAAACTCGGAAGTGCTCCATATAGCTTACAAGAATTTTTGCGAAATTATGGGTGGATGCCACGCTCCCTGAATAGAAAATTGCAGATTTTCGATTTTTTCCTTTCTTTGCACCACAAGGCCTACTGTTATGCTAAATTTCAAGTTTCTACTGTGTCGGGAACTGCTCCATAATATTGATGATCTGTCAGCCAGTCATCAGTCAATTATGGTTTTTGCGAATTTTGAAGTCCTTTATCACTAATGCCAAAGAGTTGAAATTTGGTGAGCGACCTGTGTTTGATCAGCTCAGCATGTACTGCGAACTTGAAGTTTCTGACTTTATTAGTATAGAAGTTAGAGGGGGGTTGAAAATCGCCTGGGTTTGTTCCTGAAAAAAGGGTGTAGTGCCGCGAACTTGGCTGGACAATACCGTGCCCTTTAATTCAGAATGGCACGCATGCAATATGTGTTCTTAAGGTTATGCTTATTCACAAACTTTTCTTAAAGCTTTTAGTAGAACCAATCTTGTAAATATTTGTTGGCTAAAGCTAAAAGCTTTCGGCTTTGACGATGTGCAAGGAAGCTTAGGTTACTACAGTTTTTAAAGAAAATTTGGCACATTTTGGAATATTTGAACAATTTTACTGACAAAAATTCTATCTACTTGTTTTTGCCCATTTTTATGTAGCCGTATGTAGATGGTCACTAGAGGGTGCCCCCTAATTCTTGCACGATAATTTGAGGGATAATTCCTAAGATCATTCTAAGAAAAAAACTGTACGGAGGGGAAATTCTATCTCCAATTTATTTCGAAAAATTGACTTTATTCCATTCTTTTATTTTTATCTTAAATCAAGTAGTTAAAAAAATTGTTTTCTTCAAAACTAAATTTCAAAGCCAACATTTTTGAAAACTAATTTTTTTTTTTTTAGTTTGCTTCAAAATTTTGCGTTATTAAGCGCCACTGTTTTTTTTTTTAATATTCAATGATCTTATATCAATTCTCAGTGAAAAAGTGAAAAGCAGATCAACAAATCTTTTTAGTTTTAGAAAAATAAAAAAATGTAGGAACTTTTTCTCAAAAAAAAAAAAAAAAAAAAAAAAAAAAAACCGAACCGATTTAGGGGCTATTCACTTTTTAGTCTAATAACACACAGTTACACAGTTAACTCTGATACGGAATGTCATAACTATTCATAATGGAATACATTTTTCATAGGTAATTAATTTGATTTTATCCAAAAAGATATTCAAAATATCACACTGTCTATATAGTTTAACAGAATCAAACGGTAATGTGGGAGGAAAAGAAAGTTTTTTCTATCGTTTAAATGAAAGATGATTAATCGTTACAAATGTGCTATGAGAAATTTTATTTGTTTATTTGTAAATTTTAATTGATAGAATTCAATTGATGGGGGGGCTGGTGTAGATAAAGAAAGTATAAAGATGCACATTTTTTGTAGCAATAAAATGTAATGGATATTCTCAAATTAGAAGCTTTTTATTAATAGGTCACAAGTATATCTGTCTTACATAAGTAGGTATAAGGAAGGCAATACAAATGGTTTAGAAGTGTCTGAGTTTGAAAATACCTACTACACGGTACCTAGTAATGTGAATTTTTAGATCGGCTAGCGTAAAGCGTATAGAGCTAGGCAAAAATGTATTCCAAAAACAAACTGTCAAGCTTCTTGGGGAAAAAACCTCGAAAGTCCAATTCGAAAAATTGCTAAGAAGACACAAAAACAGATTTAAAAAAATAAAATAAACAAACATTGAGTTAACAGTTGCAATAATCAAGTAAGCAGGTATTACATACCTATGTATACTCATTCATGGTCCATACCAATAACGTGATGGGAGAAGAGGTAGAAAGAGTAAATAAAGGTGGTTCACTTCGTGGCGCAGAAATAAGCATAAGTAGAAAGGGAAATGATATTTCAAGCTGTTGCAAAAATTAAATCGGAAGATGTGATAACTCGGAGTATCCTTTGGCTGACCATGATGGTGTATCAATGCAGACGAAATCATTTGTCAAACACTAAGGAAATTCATGAACACATTGGCAAACCAAAAAAGGCAAGAGAAAGATTGGAAAAAGAAGTTGACAGCAATTTCCTATGCCTACGGTGACCATCCTTCCCGAGTTTACCGGGACAGTCCCGTATTTGTATAGCCTGTCCCGGTTTATTTTTTAAGAAACCCGGGACATACAAGTGTCCCGTATTTAGTTATTTGTCCCGTATTTGTACATTCTCTTAAGTTTCATATAATTTTAATAAATAAAAAAAATTATATTTGAATGCCCACTGAACGCATTCATTAATTCATTGATTTTCCAAAAATCTTGAAAACAAAGAAACATGTTTTAAAATTTGCTTAGTGTGCATTGCGGAACGTTATTTTTTAGCTGCAGGTATATAATTTACATTTAACTTAAATGTATTATTTAAAAATTTAGGGTCAGTTTTTCAGTGTGATCTCATCCTAGCCTTGGCGTTAAACCTAAGTTAACTCCAGAAACGTGTTTTTCAATAAATCTAAGTCCTAGGTTAACTCCGAATTAATTTACCTAATTTGGCGAGTTAACTCAGGATATAAACTCTCAATTGTGGCACGATGGCGATTTCGATTGTGATATCCATGTATCGTACTGTCGAACATCTATTTCAATAGATTATTAACAGCTGAAAGAATAAATTAATCCTCAACTAAAAAACTACTTCTGAAATAGCTCAAGGTTAACTTATTTTCAGTAATTAATTAATTAATTCGTAAATTTCAATTGAAAGTACCTATCCAATATTTCCTTGCTTAAGATTTTTTCTGCGATAACCTATTTGGACTCAAGCGCTAGTTGGAAATTGACGTATTTTTACTGTTTAGGAAAATCCACTCAAAAACTCTGATTAATTACTTTGTGTGACAAAATTTAAATGTTTGCCTCTAACATGAACCAAAATATACTTTTATGATGGTTTTTGATGCGCTGAATTCGAATTTGGCCCAGAATTGCTCTAGCACGTCACATTTTTGAAATATTCGTATTTTAATGCGTTTTGAATGCAAATTTGGGGCTATATTATTTCTCGAGTTATTTTTTTAATAAATACTTATAGTTATTCTGAAGTTTGAATATTTTACTTAGAAATTCTTGAATCCTTCAAATACCTTCATTCATCTTCGAGAAATCATATTTTCGTCTTAAACTTCTTAATTCCAAAATATGCTGTTTGAATGGGGTATATATGTATTTGTCAATTTTGAATAAGAATAACTTTTTTAACATGCTATTATTAAGCCTTATAGACTGTGAGCCAACGACATAAAAGTTGTAAGCCATATCAATAATAGCATTTAAGGTGTCGAACCAATAACCGTTTGTCTGTCTACCTAAACACGTGTCGAATAGGTGTAAAATTTGACGTACATTTTTCAAATCGATTTATTTCAATGCCTATTAGTCGGAGGGAAAAAAAGTGAATATAAGAAATATTTAACTTGCAATTTTGAACAATTGTTGTCATAGGTCAAACTCTCTGTTCTTTGTCCCTTGCAAGATTGAAAGCGGGAAAATTTCCAAAAAAACATTCAGGTAAACAAGGGATGTCCGACGAATAGGCATTGAAATAAATCGATGTAAGAAATGTACGTCAAATTTTACACCTGTTCGACACGTGTTAAGGTAGGCAGAAAAACGGCTGCAGACACCTGCCGACACCTCAAAAGCTATTATTGATATGACTTACAATGTTACGCAAATTACTTGAATTTTTATGTCGTTATGGTTTTAAGACTATTAAGCCTCTTCTTTTTTTTTTTTTTGTCTGAGCATATTTTGGGTCTATTCTGGCTCCCAAAAAGTTATGCGCATTTTTTTGAAAAACTTAGAAATCTTAAATTTTTCTAATTTTTTTTTTTGCTGATTTTTAATTTTTTTTAGATTATGCATTCCTATAGTAAATTTAATTTTTAACGAACATTTTTAAGAATTAAATTGTCAAATTCGGCTTAGTTTCCGAGTTATACCAAACATATTGAAAAGTGGCCAGTGTGACCAGTCTCTCAGAAACGCAGGGGTGAATTTAGTAGCATTTTCGGTTTGAAGCATGCTAATGGCGTTATAGGCCAAGCAAACATATTCAATTATAAAAACCCTTGCACGTACCTAATTGTTCCTTTATACCCCTCATTTTCCGCCTATAAAACATTGACTGGTTTTTAGTCATAAGTGAAATATTCCCAAAAAATGCATTTAGCCACATCATTTTTTGCATTTTTGTCCATGTAACGTCACGAAATTTTAATCGCAAACTTCAAATTCGGATTCAGCACCCCCGAAAACATAAACCAGGAGAAAAATCAAAACTACCCCAGAATTTGCATGGTATAAAAACACATTATGACTGAACTGTAGGAAGTGAAGCAAAATGCTTAGTACAACTTCCTTCAACTTTAAGCTTTACTGGAAATAGTGCAAAGCATCTGAAATTATATACTTAATGATATCCTGAGTAGTTTTTGATAATGCAGACTTTAATTATATTGGACTAGAAAATATGGTAGATAAGAATACATTTCATATAAGCATTGGAGGTCTCAAGTGTGTCAACACTGCATCAGGCCTGTCATCGTCAATGCAAATAGGTCTGTTTGTTATCTTGAAATTTCAAGCAAATTTTCACAAATTTTTACAAATTCTCCCAAATTGTCACAAATTCCTGTTTGTTAACTGAAAAAACTTGGATCGAGAGAGCGCAATGAGAGAGCATATAAAATTTCCCCTCCGTTGGAAAACTTGCGAATTTCCGCTACACAAATTTCTGTGAACACGAAGTGTTGCAACTACTGTCAAAAATCATGGTGATCAGTTTCTGTCACAGCCAGCATTGCCACTAATCGGAAAAATTTTCCGAAGTAGGTTTTCAAAAAAAAAAAGCAGTATATTCAGTTTTCTTACAGATGATCTGCATACTGCATATTCCAATTTTTACTTTCATTTAAAAAAAGAACAAAAGAAATCAAAAATAATATAATATACTTAATAAAATATGCTGTCACGATTATTAGAATAGAATTGAAAAATTGGGGACTGAGTTTTTATGGATGATAATTTACTTTTCCGAAAAATAAAAGTGCAGTAGGCTCGATTTAAAAGCAGTAGATTTGTTTTACGAAAAAAGTGCATCAAGTCTATTGAAATCATGGCAAAGTGGCAATGCTGTTTATACACAAAAATTACGCTTCTAAAGCGTGGTACGCATTATCAAACCTGAGTGTCACGCGTGTTGGATATCAAACCGGCGTGAAAAGCTTCGCGTACACACTTATCAGTTCTGTTGGGCGTCAGGCAAAGAAATTCCACTACTCTCAGAAAATTGTTTCTTTTTATTTCTAGGCTATATCCGCCACGAATCGTGTAAATTCTTTTTTACATGACACACACGAGCTTTTTCCTATTTCGTTTGCACTTTTTCTACTAATTCGCTATAAAAATTCGTGTTTTGTTCCGTGAATGACGGCTCATGAATGAAATTGTGTATACGTCATCGAGCAACCACCCAACAAAACGAGGGTCGTCACGCAGTATCAAAAAAATTTGTGTGCAGCAGTTGTGAGTGACAACCCATCATTCAGCAGGGTGACACTCAGGTTTGATAATGTGTACCACGCTTAACAAAAAGTTGTGCAGTTCATGGTTCAATGCGTTTGTTAACTTTTTTCAAATTTAAACAACTCTGATAGAATTGTCTCCTCTTTTCAAAATTTGACAGGTTTTACACATTTTTTTTGTAAAAAGACACAAAAAGAAAGGGTTAAAGGTCTCACTGTCACTAGGAACATTTTTGCAAATATAAAAAAAAAACCTACACAAAAGCAAGAATATAATTTTTGAAAGCTGTGTCAGCACATTTTCAAGGTACCACTCTATGATCATTTTATAATTGCAGTTACTTTTTTCAGTTTATTTTGGTAAAAATGCATGAATTAAAAATTGTAACGAAATTTTGCTTTCAAATCGGCTGGTTAGTAGTCCGATTTCTTTTTTTTTCAAAAACATTCTAAAAGTCAAATAATATTAGAGAATAAAATGCAGTCTTTTTGTACAAGCGGTTTTTAAACCTACCTATCTTCCACAGCCTAGACCACATATAGCCATGTGCGTCGGATTTGTATTCATAACCACAAATGAAGGTTCAGATGCCAGATCAAATCTACGGATGAGGTAATATTGTAAAAGTTTCAAAGCCTATGTCAGTGACTTAGAGCTTGCTTTACTAATACCAGAAACTACACAGCTCTTGGTTTTATTTTTATTTTGTATTGTTCAAAATTTTATTTGATATCTTCTGCTTGAAACCAACATGAAACCTTAAACAATAAAGTATAGTTGTAACATAATGGTGATGACCCTCATTAGTCATTTGGTCCACCTTTGCGGCTTTGAAAGAATTATGTGATATTTTTATGATAATCTGCATAACAATAATATATGGTTACCATAAAAAGATTCTTGATCTACAAAAAAAAACAGAAAAAACTAAGTGACTCATTGTCGTATGGATATGTCGGTTTGCCAATTAAAAAAATTTCGTAAATCAAATTAAGTTGAACTTTTTCTTATAAAATCAAAATAGAAAACTCCTTATAAAGCTGATAGCACTCACATTGTATATCGGACATAGAAATGTGGAATTAAAGAATATGACCTACATTTTAAGGAATAATACGGAAATCGTAAATTTAACTTCGGATCATTTAATTCAGACAGTGATCGAATTATAGTATCGAATTATGTTATATTTGTTATAGAATAAAAACATAATTTAATCGATAAGTTGCAAAATAATAGGAAATTTTTTCTTGGTCGTTTCGTAACTTGTGTATTTTATAAGAACAAGAGGTTAAAAGGGTTGGTGAGCGTTAAAAACAAACAAGATTTTTAATGATGCTTCTTTAAATCTTGAAAAGTTAGGGGAACCTGACCTAAAATGGCACACTAGGGTAAAATGGAAAACTCGATGGCAAACAGAAGAATGCATAAGCCAACAGCATTAAAGGATTTTCGGAACGCACTCCTTTAGTTTTTCTGGAAACATTGTCCACGACAATATTTGAAAGATTTCAGGAGATTGAAAGGTCAGTTTGTGCTGAACCACCTATCATTAAATTAAAATTTCATTTAAAAATGGTGATTGTTTTATTAAACGAGATGAATAGGATATTGAATAAATCTTTTATTGATGTAGGGTGAAATAAAGGCGTTTTATGGAGGCTGGATCGGAAACTGTACCCAAGCGGACGAGAGTTAGAGACTCTTGGATATCCCAAGACACCTGGGATAAAATCGAACTTCGCATAGGTATCGTTGAAAATGCAAATCAATGCCGAAGCAGCTGTTCAATGAAAGGTTGAATTGCGAAGCGAGTAACGTCTTGAAAATAAACCACCGGTATATCACTGGGTGAGACGTGACAGAAAGGTGAGGTTAGATGGACTCGCAGATAATGTGGAAAACGCTGCAAGAATGGGAGACTTCCGGAAATTGTACCAAATGTCCAAAAATTTTATTGGGAAAAAACAACGCCAATCATCCTGTAATGGATGTGGATGCCAGACTATTGCTATCAATTGAGGATCAACTACGCACATGGATGGATCATTTTTGTGACCTGAAATGAGGACTCCGTTGAGCAGAGTGCTGACGTTCCCCAACTTAACGAGATGAGCTGAGGTCCTATAGGGGTATTGACATCGAATCCACTACAGAATCGGTAATCAAAAATTCAATTAATCTACTCAAGCTACGAGAGAACGAGGGAAAGTTTAATTTTAATGTGGCTTACACACTTCACAAATACCCTAAATTTGTATATAATAGAAACAAAATTGGATGAAATTCTTGAAAACTGTACCAAATAATACCGAGATATTTTAAAAGTGGACAATTGAATTACCTTAGTTCTTGCAATCAGGGAACGAAATGTAAGTAAGTACTGACTTAATTTGTCTGTGGAGAAATAGTTTAAAAATTAAATCCGATGGGGTTAATCGAGACTGGATTTTAAAAAAATGGATTTAAGTGTGGGCTCAGAAGTTGTACATACGTTTTCATTAGAGTCCAAATTAGGTATAATTTCGCAAATCAAAAAAAAAATATATTTCTGATAGATGCGTATCAAAGGTCTGTTGAAATTGGACTGATGGCGACTCTATATAATGGTTAATTTATCTACATTCTATTCCCGCCAACATTTTTAACTGAGAAGTTGGATAAATGCTCAAAGGATTTGAAATGCATATTAGATAAGTGAATGTTTGTTCAATAGTTTATAAAATTTCAGTCAGAAAATTTAAGACCTTGCTCCATTTGAAAGAACAGAATCAAAAATGTATAGATTATTTGCCGATCAGTGAATTAAAAGACTACAAGTTTTTACGGCAGAATACGCCATGAAAGTTAAAAGTTAACAGCTCAAAAATGATTTCGCTTTGAGCTTGTTTATCTAAAATAAAAAAATTAGCTAGATCACAGTACACATATTAAAGGTAATATCATTAGAGTTTTGATTTTTGTTCAGTTCTGCGCAAATGAATATCAAAATAATTGGTGTCAAATGTCAATATTTGTTGTTGTTGTGCGTGTGTTTTCGTCATCACGTTCACATCCATTTTTTATTTCTGACCATCTCAATTTTAATTTGTTGTTGTTTTTACGTGTGTTTTTGACATCACGTTCACAGCCATTTTTTATTTCAGTATGTAGCGCAGTATAATACCTTAGATTTGTTTTCTGTGGGCTACATACTTAGATATCGATAATAAAAATGGAATACATTTACTTCAAGGTGTTTCAATACTCTATTTTTTAATAATAATTTGTAAGTATTGTCTATACCTAATTTTAACGGTTTAAACTAATTGCTAAAAAATCCCTCTTAAATATAATATTTTTGTTACTAATATGTTGCAAGTTGCGAAAAGACCAACAAATTAAAAGCAAGAACATTATAGGTACATATGTACATCTACCAAAGAGAGAAAGACATTTTATACTAGGTGATGGCATGTGAGGTCGGCCCCCGCCAGTAGTCAGCCACCACGCCATACATTTAAGGTTAATAGGGAACACAGGCATAAAATATATACGAAAATATTTTTTTCTTAAAGTTTAACTTTTTGTCTAACGGTATGCAAAAATTTGAGGCAATGCAGCTTCTGGTTTCTTTGTTATAAATTCAAATTTGTGTTCAAATTCTAACAAGAGGTTTATATGCCAATTTTTCTAAGAAAAAAGTAGTGGAAGGATTTTACGAAAAGTGTTCCAATTAATAAAATATTGAGGATAAGTACATTTTTTGGCAGTCTTTATGTTATTTATTGTTTGTTTTTGATGTTTTTTGCAAAAAAAATATTAAAAAATTATTAATTTTTCAATAAAATAAGGGGGCCGACCTTAGAAGACATTTTTATATCGTTCTTCTAAAGTCGGCCACCCCGGCCGACTACTGAAGAATAAATTTTTTTTTTGTTTTGCTTATCTTCCTATGAAAACCTAAAGCAAACCTAAAGTTTTCTTCATTTTTAACAAGATTTTCGAGTGTTTTTTCCTATATTCAGTAGTCGGCCCCTTATTTTATGCATGGTTAGTTAGAAAATTGGCTATGAAAACGTAAGATTTTCTTCTGTGAGCGTATTTTTTTGATGAATAAGGATTGAATTTGGCACGTGGCCACTATTATTAGCAATTTTTAAAAATAAGTGTTTTAAGGTCTTACATTTAAAAAATTGACGTTTTTAAGGAAAATTGAACCGTTTTGTTCCCTAATTATTCAGAAATTCTAAAAAAGTAGAGCAAACCAAAATTATAAAATTCGAATCTAAACTTTACAACATCAAATTCGAGCTCGAGTTGCCAAATGAGCCCCGACTCGGTTTTTAGTAAGGAATAAGACCCAGTCCCAACTTACATACTCTCTAGTGCAAGTCTCCGAAATCTGCAGACCCACTCTCATAAGACTCTTCAAAATCCCATAGCCTTATTCAAAATTTTTTTTTTTTTTTTGTTCGAAAGTTAAATTACTCTTCTAGTCCAAAGTAGTAACTTTTCTAATTAGTAGCTCAGTTTTTCGCCTTTTGGTAGGAGTCCATAAACTTTAAGTCCTACAAGAATCTTATTAAAGAATTCTGTTTACAATTTCATAATTTATTGGTCCCATAACAGTACACGTATGAGAGTTTAAGCTATTATGCTCTCCTAAAAACTTTTACAGGATCTACGATATAAAAGGTTTTAAAACAAGAAGTTTATACCTAGGTGTACCATTAGAATAGCAAAAACACAATTACATTCTTATTCAATCTCTAATGTTTTAAATTGGCTTATAAGGTTGTCACAGTCGAAAAATTTCTACGATTTCCACTAGTCTTACAAGAGGCTCTTGGTTACACATCTGTCACTGCATAAGAAAACTGAGCTACAAGATAACAAAATTTAAAAAATAGGCCGTTTAACGCTCTGAACTATCTTATAAGAATCTAGTAGCATACTATTAGAACACATTAAAACTCTTCAACTCTTGAAGAGTCTTATGAGAAGACAATGTTTATTTTTTTGGGAGCTTGATAAATTAAAAAGTCACATAGTTGATAGAAGTTGATTTATATTACTTTTTTTTGTTAAATGAATAGTAAAATGATATATGTGTATGAAGGAACATATGTGAACCTTACAATCAATTTGATAAATATTTCAGTTTTTAAAGTAGATTGTTTGATTTTTATCTAATAAATCTTTAAAATTCAAAAACTATATTTTTATCTAGGTCAGTAGTATGAAAAATAGAGAATTTAAAATGGGGGCCGACTACTGAAAACTCATGTGGCCGACCTCTGGAGTTTATGGGGCCGACTACACAAGAATTAGACTTTCATTTCAATTTTCGTAAATAATTTGTTTTTCATGATAAATCCACTAAAAACCTCTAATATTTCGAAATTTTGACATTTCAAATAATCAGAAAAACTAAACTTTATGCTTGGAACTCGAACAACTGAATTTTAACGAACAGTCAAACGCAAAAAAAAAGTTAAGTGGCCGACTACTGGCTCCATCACTATGTTCCCACCAATTTGTTATCAGAGATTTCAGCTGATTTTTGAAATTTCAAATTGCTGGAACAGGTTTTCATTTAGATTTCGTTGAAATTTCCATGAAATCTTTTATTTTTACAATGGTTTCTCTACGTTGCATTTGTACCAATATTAATAGCATTCCTAAAGGAGAATAGGACAAAACGGTCTACAAGACCAATAACGACGAGACATAAATGTCGTCGGAAAGGTATTTTTATGTACTACAATAGTGACTATGGGGGCTTACTTCAAATCACTGTGTGAAAAAAGTTATTCGCTAGATAGGATTATGTTTTGGTGCATTCTAGTATGAATAAAACATATTTAGTATGGGGAAAATTTATGAAAACTGGTCTAACCAATAACGACAATATATATGTCATTGGAAAGGTATTGATGGTGGTGTGAAAAAAAAGTTTTTTTTTTTAGTATGGGCAAAAAGTGTGATAGTAAGTTCAATCAATAACAACGAGACGTATGTCATTGAAAAGGAAATTTTATGTACTACAATAGTCAATATAGCAGCTTAACTCAAATCACTGTGTGAAAAAAGTTATTCGCTAATTGTTACCTATGCTCCATACATTTTATCTGTGCCAAAATTCCCTAAAACAGCGAATAACTATTTCCACACAGTGATTTTTAATAAGTTGTTATGGTAACTATTATTGTTCATAAAAATACCTTTTCAACGACATACATCTTATTATTACTGGTAAGACCTGCTTGTATATTTTTTCCACACTAAAATGTACCAAAACAAAACCTGGGCTAACGAATAACTTTTTTCACATAGTGATTTGAAATAAGCCGCCATAGTGACTATTGTAGCACATACAAATACCTTTCCAACGACATACGTCTCGTTGTTATTGGCTCCTAGACCACCTTCCATACATTTTTGCCGATTGTCCTTTGATTAACCAAATTCCAAATAGGTTTACTACATTTTCATTAGACCAAAATGAGGTAATTTCGTTGAAAATTTCCAAATTCGATACGACAAATCATCTCATATCCCATAGAAATTAATTTTTCGAAATGAGATAATTTCAACCAAATTTGCACGAAATAAGGTTAAAAATTTAAGTCAAGAACCTAACGAACACACACCCAATTGTTAACAGTTTGAAGAGCTTTGAAAAGATTTTGTATGAAAATGTCAAAGCTTATGTATGAAAAATAGAAGTATGTAGAAGGAAAAAAACGACAGCAAAAAGGGATTAACAAACAGTTATAATTCAAAATGAAGGGAGCTGTCAAACAAAATTACCAAAAATTACATAATGAAAAACCCCGACGCCACACGAGCAAGTACTTGCAAGCAAGTTGCAATACATACAAATTTGTTTACTAACACAAACAAACCCAAGCAACTTGCTTATCAACTGGCATGCAAGTTTTGAAGCCAGTAGTGAAGCAAGTTGGGAGACAAGCAAGTGGAATGCAAGTGGAAAGCAAGTGGGAGGCAAGTGGAATGCAAATTACGAATTTGACAGGCAGTGTATGTAGCCAACTTGCTTGCAAGTACTTGCTCGTGTGGCCTCAGGGTTGGTTAGGTAACTAGCTATTTGGTTAATTAAATTTGCGAATACTACATTTGTACAAACAAGACCCAATCTTCCCTAATCGAATCGGTGTCCATCGTGGATCTATTCGCCAAGAGATGTCGCCTGTAAAAATCAACAAGTAAAAAAGAACTGTCAATCAAAATGTCATATAAACGTCAGAATAATCAGCTGCTGCAAAAAAAAAATATTTTTTATTACTAATTTCGGAAAATAAAAAGTGTTCTGTGAGTGAGTCGACCGACCCGACGGAATATCATTCCATAATAGTTGATACTCTAGAATTTAGAAAAATTAAAATGATAACTTTGAAAATCAATTCATAGCCTGTGATTTCGTTGAAAAATTTTATTCTATAAAATGTATAAACCATTCAAATGAAAAAGTGCATTAGAACTCGAAAACAAAAAATCGATAATTTTGTTAGAAAAAAAATACAATAAAAGAAATGGGTGCGGAGCACTCTTCCCAAACGCGTAACGACGGTGATGGCCGTGAAGTCTTCGAACACGACCGCTCGTCTTCGGCAAACTCTTCTACGAAACGACGGGCAGCTGCCCAACGTCAAGGGTCCGTCAGTAGTAAAGGTAGTCAGCAGCAAGGCTCTCCAACTTTCTCGGACATTGGACGTCCTGTCTCGCCGCCACTAAGTGTCTGCTATGACTCAGACTTGCCCTATGTGTCCTACACAGACAGACCAATTGGCGATTCTCCTAAAATCCGCAATAAAAATACCTCTTCCGCTACCGGCCTAAGGAGTGTTCACGCCAATAGTCGATACAAACAAACTGGGACCAAACCAAAACGCCCAGCATCCACATCCAATCACAACATAGTCATTGTCAAGCCAGGCACAACCCGAGACCTAGATCTCGATCTAGATCCAGACTTAGCACGACTTCGAAACATTCCAATGTTTCTGCCAGTGATGCGAGAAACTCTCTCCCTGCCTTCATCTCGAGAGCCAGAAATCCTCGAGCGTCTCCAGTCGGTTCATTTGCAGAACATTTGCCATCGCATGCAGGCACATTTGAATTATTGTGCCACACACGTTGCCACCGAACAAAGTCAGATTGTTGAAAAAACAAAAATGATCAACAACACTGTTACGACGCTATTTGCTTCGTTCGTCGACATGCAAAAGACCTATGCCGCATATGCGGAACAATTTTCCAAAATCCGGAGTATATCGCAGCAGTTAAGTCGCTGTAACTCTTTGTTGAATGAGAACATTGAGAGTTTGGAAGCAATTAACAATTTCTTGGACATAGACGATCGACTAGAACCTTTTGTATGGAAGACCGAAGAGATTACCCTCAGGAAGGGAGGTAGCTAAACGGTTGTCTAACCAAACAAAATGTTTTAAGTGTTTTTGTTCAAATTATGTTTGTATGTATTATTTTTAAGTGATAATCAAAATGTTTTAAGTTACTTTAAGATAACTCCACGTTTTATGGTTAGTTATTTATTTAAATAAAAAAAGTCATTAGTAATAAATTGTATTGTTCTGCAAAAGTGCTTTATCAGTTAAATTTTGAAGTGTATAACATTTCCAAATTTGTACATTTATAAAGCATTCAACATTTTTAAGCAATGAAGCAAATCTTATCAATTTGAAATGGTCAATTGCTTATCATGTTTTGACCCAGAAGTACTTGAAAGTCAAAATTGAAAATTTGATTTCGCTCAGGGAAGATAAGGAAAAGGTTTGTACAATACTACTATACATATGTATTATGTTTTTGAAATCAAAAGAAACTATTTCAAGTGCAAATTGATACATAAGGATGCAAGAAATATTTTTTTCTGTGCAGAAACAGTAACATAATTCGCATGGCTATTTGTATTAGAAACCGACGTTAACTCTTCTATCCTGGACTAGTCTGTCCCCATGTAAAAGACTTTATAGGTATACAGCTTTTGAAATTTGATTATACAACGATGCTTTTGTTAACAAAGTTTAGAATTGATTTAAACCCAGAAAACTATTCTTATAAAATGATTCATTTAGAACTTTTTTTAATTGTAAAAAAAATGGAATTGGATGGTGGAATTTTTATTATGACTCGAAAAAAAATTACTTTTTGAAGATTATGTCACTCAAATTTTGGTCACGACTACGCCGCAAATGGTAAAAGATACCGTAAATAATTTTTCGACAAGCGAGAGTTTTCGTTTAACAAAAACAACCAACGAATGTGTTTTGTCCTTAATAGGAAATAAACGATAGTTCAACAGTCCAAAGAATATATATGTGTTTGTCCCTGCAAAACCACTTTTGTGTGTACTACTATGGGTTGGAACCCAATACCACTTTGTTGCATGTATGCACGGAATAAGCAAATCAGCCGTCTGCATAGTTCATAGAGTGTCGACCGACTGTAATCATTGATGAATTTCTCCCAAATACCAATTGTTAGCCACAAAATTAGTATGAAATCTTTTTCTCAAGGAGGATTTCCGTATGTAGCTGGACGTGTTGATGGTGCAATGATTATTGCTCGGGAGGCGACCGTATTACCTATCTCATTGGGTCCACTCAAAAAAGGGATGCCAACTTTTTTTTTTTTTTTTTTATAATGAGCGCGCACTAAAGGGGTTTTGACTACCCTTAAGATGATGAACACAGTGCGAGCGATTAGGAAAATAGGAAAGGGTTAGAAAGGAGATACCGATGCACATTGGTTTTGAAGTCTTGAATATCAAAATGGGAGGGGAAAATAGAGCTTGGTAAAGCATTCCACATTCGTGTTGTGCGGCTAAAGAAAGAATCTCTATACTTGACAGTACGTCCGAAGTTGGGCTCAAGGGTAAACTGATGAGCATTCCTAAAAGCACGAGTATTGCGTGAGAATATATATATGTATGTGAGACAAGAAACACTGCGGCGGTGTTTCAAAGATGTAATTGATAGCGTAACAGTTCTGTCACCTATCATTTTTAAGGCTCTATTTTGTATTCTATCTAACAAATTCAAGTGAGTTGTAGGGGCACCTGCCCAGATGTGAGAGTTATACTCAAGCTTTGGTCGTATGAAGGCTTTATAAATTACAGCCAGTTCAGAGGGGGAGAAAAATTTCTTACATCGTCGAAGAAAGCCTAAACACTTTGCAGCGTCTTTGGCAACTTCGAATATGTGATCATTCCATAAAAGGTGGTCTGTGATGCACATACCCAGAACTGAAAGTTGTTCATTTTCTTCGATGCAAGTTCCGCTCATGGATAGCGGCATTGGGGGTGGGTTTTGCTTTAGGGACAGCAGACAGCATTGGGTTTTTGAAGCATTAAATTCTACACGATTTTTATTTCCCCACTGGACAATGCTGTCTAGATCAGAATTTAATGAGCTTATCATACGCTGCCGTTCAAGTTCCACATCCGAAGAATTGGGAAGTGAATCTTGAAACGAATATGAAAAGCTGAGGGTGCTGTCATCTGCAAAACAATTTAATGGATTAGAAGTTTCAGACAAAAGATCATTAATGAAAATGAGGAAGAGAGTCGGAGACAAAACGGAGCCCTGGGGCACACCAGCATTTATTTTGTGAATATCAGACTTGAAACCGTCCAATACAACTTGTATTGAACGGCCAGAGAGGTAATTTCTAATCCAACGAAGAAAAGACTGATCGAAACCAAATGCACGCATTTTCGATAAGAGAGCTTGGTGCCAAACTCTATCAAATGCTTTTGAAATATCAAGTGCAACAATCTTACTTTCTCCAAAACGATGTAAAGATTTGTTCCACTGTTCGGTGAGATATACCATCAGATCACCAGTGGACCTATTGCTACGAAAGCCATACTGCCGGTCATTAAGAAGCTTTCGTTCTTCAAGATATTTCTTGAGCTGATAATTTATCAGCGTTTCCATGACCTTGGAAAGAAGGGACGTAAGTGCAATTGGACGATAATTAGAGGGAGAAGAAGATGCGCCTTTTTTAGGGACAGGCTGGACAAATGCTGTTTTCCATCCACTCGGAAAGAGACCAGTAGAGTAGGACAGGTCGAAAAGCTTACGCAGTGGCTTTGCCAGCGTTGAAGAACACCTCTTCAGAACAATAGGTGGGATACTATCCGGGCCAGCGGATTTGTGTATATCAAGATCTTTTAAGACTCTTGCAACTGCACGAGTGCGAAAGAAGATTTGTCCCATTAAATCATTACCGCTCTCAAGTACAGGAGGAGTCATAACACTCTCTGGCAACGTCGAATTAACAGCAAACTGTGCTGCAAGCAAATTGGCTTTCTCTAGTGAGCTGACAAAGGGAGTGTTATTGGAGACGAGCGTTGGAACCGAAGACGAAGTGGAGTTTCGAATATTTTTTACAAATGACCAAAAATTTTTACTACCTCTGGGACATTGTAGTATTTTTTGCCGTAATTTTTGGTCATGCAAAAATTTGGTTCGACGAATATGAACGTTACAAGTCTTTCTAGCTTGTTTGAACTTATTCCGGTTTTCCTCAGAAGGGTTGGCTTTATATCTACGGAAACTTACTTCTCTTTCTCTGATAGCCTCTTTACAGCTCAAATCAAACCATGAGTTCTCTTTCAGTTTGATAGATTTTATCCTGTGAGGGATAAAATTTCTCATTCCGTAAAGAATCAAGTTTGATATCATATCTGCACTGGAGTCTACGTCACTATCGAGGAAGCATAGTGACCAGTTAAAGTTCCTGAAGAATTCATTGAGACCGTCCCAGTTGGCTTTCTCGTATTGCCAAACGGTTCTCTTAGGAGTTTTCTCTTTAACTGAGTTTTTTTGGCACGAGAAATTGGCAGATATGACACAATGGTCTGATGTGCCTAGAGGCGATAATACACGTAAAGTGTATTTATCAGGGTCCGAGGTAAGAAACAAGTCTAGTGTGTTGGCGGATTGACCTGCAACGTCAGGGATTCGCGTTGGCTCGTCAACGAGCTGAGTTAGATGGTTTAACTCAGCAAAGATCTCAACATACCTTCCTTCGGGTGTTGTCTGGCCAGAAAAGCGAAGCCACGAAGAATTGTGTACATTGAAAACTGCGTGATTTCTTAAGTCTATATGTGTTGTCCAACACACATGTTAACGTTAACAGAAAAATTAAATTTTAAATAGATTTTTTAGTATCTCTCACTTTAAAGGACGAGGAAAAAATATTTAAAATAATAGGTGCAGCCTTACACATACACATAGGGTTTATTTGCTTCTGATATACTTACATATGTTTAAACGATGAATATCATAATTACATCAATGGTTCTTCAATAATCCATACGATCAATGAATCTACTCTAAACTGAACTAATAACCGTTCGTTTTGTTTTGCAAAAACTCGAAGAAGTTTTTTGGGTTTAGCAAAAATACTCAGTCTTAAAAAATGTTTGGAATTAAATCTGTACCGTTTTTTTATTTTTTAATTTCATTATCTTGTGCGTTGTGTGCCTCTTGAAGCCAAAAATTTTGATATCCATATCTCATTTTCGGATGTTTGGTGTTTGTTGAGTTTTGAAAAAAACGGCCCCCAATTGGGCTATCTTTTTCCAAAATTGCCAACAACAATTTCAGCATGACAGCCAAATCATAATTGCGCTAAAATAGCCCAAATCTAATTTAGAAGATACATATTTTGTTAATACTATTGTTAAAACGAGGCTGACATAAGACGATAACTCTGATGATTTATAGCTGATTTTCAGCAGTAATATGTATGTTAAATGTGATTATGCATTGTTACTTCCTTTTTTTATGAACAAAATATTTATTTAATTTTCCGTTGTTTTTTAAAATAAAAATTAATTGTGATTGAAGTTTAAAAATGTTGCTTAACGAGTCCTTAAGAATTTGTATGAAAGGTACCGTTATTTTTTGATTTTGGGCTACAAACATTTTAAATAAATAATTGAAAACAATATATTTTTTTGTTTTATTTAATTTATTAAAAAACTTTTAGTTTTAACAAACACGATTATAAAATTATTTTACGTTTCGGAATCAAATTCCATCATCGGGCTTTTGCAACTGAATCAATCAAAATCTGTTGCAAAAGCCCGATGATGGAATTTGATTCCGAAATGCGTCGTAAAATAATTTTATAATCGTTGTGCTTGTTAAAACTAAAAGTTTTTTAATAAATTAAATAAAACAAAAAAATACTATGGGCATTCATGCAACAGCGTAAAGTCGTCGTAAACGTTGTAAAGTTTAAAACTTCGTATTTCTGTCATAATTTGTATGGAAAATTTGACAGATTTACGAAGTTTAAAACTTTACCACATTTACGACGACTTTACGCTGTTGCATGAATACCCTTATTATATTGTTATATTATAAGTCAGATTTATTTTTTTTTATATTTCCCGCAACATTTTTCGTCCAATCCTTTATTTAGTGTTTTGCTTCATTTTTCTCTCAAAATAAAAAATTACCGATAAATATTGGATCCATTTTCATACGCAGTATTACATAAAACGGGTTGGGTACGATTTGCCGATTTGTAAAATGTCGATTTAAAAAAATCGATCGTCATAACGTCGACTTTCGAAAAGTCGATTGGTTAATATACCGACTGATCAAAATGTTGACTCTTTATAAAGTCGATTTTGAAAATATTGACTCGTTAAAGGTCGAAAGTGCCCTATTTTGTTAAAGTTTGTCGCCGGAGGGAAAGAATTGTGGCAAAATATATATAAATCAAATTAAATTAAAAAGATTCTCTTGATGATTCCCAAATGAAATATAGGTTAAAGATTTCAACTCAAAAGACAAAACATTTTTAAAAATAATTTGAAGAAAATTGAATGAAGCATTCGAGTGAATGGAAAGGTCGACAAAAAAATGTCGACTGGACAAATAATATAAATTTCATCGAATGTTTTATTTCACTGTATAATACACTAGTCAACAAAATTAAAGGAACACATTTTTTTTCAATTTTTGTTAGCATTTTTTGAAGAGCTGTATCTTTGTGACGAGTGGTCGTATTAAGTTGAAATAAAAAGTATCTTACAGCTTTATGTTTTTTGTTTCGAGATTTGTTTGCAAACAAATTTTTTTCAAGTACCTTTATTGCAAAAAATGAGACGAGACAACAAAATTATTTTTTTTTTTGAAGGTCCTCATTTCTATGGATAAATTTTGTTGAGTTAATTAAATGTTATGATCAGATACCTTGTTTATTCAGCTTTAATTCAGTTTTTTTGTTGTTGTCGTACGATTTTTTTGATATGGTTTATCTGGCTTTGAATGAAAAAAGATACTTTTAGCCTTGATTACCAATATCTCAGCAAATAATGACGTTATACAAAATTTAAAGACAGTTTTGGAAATTTGAAAAAGCGTTTTACAAGATTTTTTAAGATTTTGTAGAAATTATTTTTTTTACCATTCACCGTTAGTTTAAAAAAAGTACTAAAAACCGACGTTTTGTGGTCTTTTCGTAAATCTTTTTTTTTCTTTGCAAATATTGATTGCATGGCTTGCATTGGTATGCAAGTTTATAGACTTTTAAATCATCAATATTCTTGTAAATTTTCAAATTGATTCATCGAACCGTTTTTCCTCACCAAAACTTCAAAGTCTCATAAACCAGGTAAAGGAACAAATTGTGTTGTTCCTAAACAATGTGTATTCGTCATCAAAATGACAAGAAAACCGCAATTCCAGTGGATTTTTTCACAGTTTTGCATTAGTTAGATAATTTTTTGAATTGAAATTAAATAAAAAGTACATTTTTCCAAAAAAAAAAAATTTTTTAAATCAAGTTTTTTGTTTGAAAATTTTTTGAAATTAAATTTTATTTTTTTTTTGTTTAATGTACTTTTTATTTAATTTCAAATCAAAAAATTATTTAACTAATGCAAAACTGTGAAAAAAATCCACTGGAATTGCGGTTTTCTTGTCATTTTGATGACGAAACGTCGGTTTTTAGTACTTTTTTTTAAACTAACGGTGAATGGTAAAAAAAATAATTTCTACAAAATCTTAAAAAAATCTTGTAAAACGCTTTTTCAAATTTCCAAAACTGTCTTTAAATTTTTTATAACGTCATTATTTGCTGAGATATTAGTAATCAAGGCTAAAAGTATCTTTTTTCATTCAAAGTCAGATAAACCATATCAAAAAAAATCGTACGACAACAACAAAAAAACTGAATTAAAGCTGAATAAACAAGGTATCTGATCATAACATTTAATTAACTCAACAAAATTTATCCATAGAAATGAGGACCTTCAAAAAAAATAAAAAAAAAATAATTTTGTTGTCTCGTCTCATTTTTTGCAATAACGCAATAACGGTACTTGAAAAAAATTTGTTTGCAAACAAATCTCGAAACAAAAAACATAAAGCTGTAAGATACTTTTTATTTCAACTTAATACGACCACTCGTCACAAAGATACAGCTCTTCAAAAAATGCTAACAAAAATTGAAAAAAAATGTGTTCCTTTAATTTTGTTGACTAGTGTAGATAAAGGTCGACTTTTTTTGTACCGACAACTTTTCAATCGACATTTAAATAGTCTGGATTGGAAACTATTAACTTTTTTTTTGTCGATCAAACTTCAGTCGACATTATTTTAAATGGGCACGTTCCGCTGGTTATTCTCAGTTATCCGGATAGCTTTGTGTTGTTGTAATCCCTTTTTAAAAAACAGCTGATAACAGCTGACGCAACAACAACTCAAGTTATCTCAAAATTTTTGGGATAGCTAGATAGCATAGCGAATAAACATTGGAACGCGAGGAATGTCGATGAAATTTATATTTGTCGAGTCCACATGTTTTTGCCGACCATATTCGTTCACATCCCGTAAATAACAAATAAAAAAATAGATTTTATGGTCCTTCAGTTTTAACCGTTCAAAGCAATTTAGTATTTTTCGAAAACAAACGAAATGAAATTAAATTTAATTTCGAATGAAATTGAAAATCGACTTCAATGCAATTTTGATCTCAAATGCCTTTGATATGAGCGACCTGCGAATGCGAATAAATTTGTTTATTCAATTCCAAGTGCAAATATCAACAAATTCTTTTTTTTTTTTAACTTTTCGACAAAGTGAATAACCGATCCTATCTACAATTTTAAAAAGAAAACATGACCAAAAACTAGTTTTTATTGTAAAATTTAGCATTATCATATTTTCTACGCGACCAACATGAATTTTCAGCGAATTGTCAAACACTTAAGCCTCGTACGCAGATTGAGCTCAAATTTCGCTCCCATACAAAATTCTCTCCAAAATTTAGCCAAGCTAAAATTTAGCCAAACATTTTAGCCGAGAGGTACGCAGCTCCAGCTAAAAAATCAAATTTTCGTTTCTTACTGAACGCACTCATCTGTCAAAATTTAGCGCGTGAAATAATTGTTCGGCATATTTTCTCGAGCTAAATTGTGGCAGGTTCATTTATTTGTGAGATTATGTGAGTTTTATGCTACATTTATCTGAGGTTTATCTCAGATTAGATTAAATAAATCTTTTTGGTGTTTCCACCGCACAAAAAGATTTAAAAAAGATTAAATTTGACAGCACCTTCAAAAATGCAAATGGCGTTCCAATTTTTCTTATGAAGTGCGAATGAGACAGAATGTTTGATTCGTGTGAAACAATAGGTTTGTTTGGTTACTTTTGTAGCACGATGTTCAAAAACTGTCAAATTATTGAAAGAAGGGGAAAATTCTTTCATAGAGGGGAAAACTTGCTACAAAGTTAACAAACGCGAAAAACCAATTTTGTATCACTTTTGTGTACGAAACTTCAAATGTGACACACACAATCAAACACTACAGGCAAATCTTAAGACTCACACAAACAAAAATACACACAGACGTGGATTTGACAGTTTTTTACTTCCTGCACACAGAAATTTGTGTAGCAGAAATTTGCAAGATTTTTCATGGAGGGGAAATTTCTTGCTCTCTCATTTTGCTCTCTCGTTGCTACACTTTGGAGTTAACAAACAGGAATTTGTGAAATGTAGTGCGACGTCGTACGAATTCGTACGAAATTTCAGTAACCAAACAGACCTAATGAAGAACTGAATGCGAGTCTCGAATGAATCGTTCAGCACCATGTATAAATAGGTTAGTTCGATTTGTAAAACTATTTGTCCTAGGAAGATTTAACAAGATTAATTTCTAATCTTCAAGATTTACGAAATAAATTTGTATGATAAATCTACGAGATTTAAAGGAGATTTAAGGTTAATCTCATTAAATCTCAGCGATAAGTGGAAGTGTAGCATAATGCTATGTTTCCACCAAAGGTTTATCCCAGATTAGATTTAATAAATCTTTTTGGTGTTTTCACCGCACAAAAAGATTTAAAAAAGATCAAATTTGACAGCACCTTCAAAATGCAAATGGCGTTCCAATTTTTCTTATGAAGTGCGAATGAGACAGAATGTTGGATTCGTGTGAAACAATGAAGAACTGAATGCGAGTCTCGAATGAATCGTTCAGCACCATTTAAGAAAAGGTTAGTTCGATTAAAACTATTTGTCCCAGGAAGATTTAACAAGATTAATTTCTAATCTTCAAGATTAACGAAATAAATTTGTATGGTAAATCTTCAAGATTTATAGCAGATTTGCAGTAAATCTTATTAAATCTTAGATTAGCGTTAGGTGGAAATGTAGCTTAAGGTAAGCAATTGTTGCAATGTCCCGATGTCGCCAAACTCCATATGGGCATTCAAAAAAACACAGCTAAAGTTGGAGGTGGCAAAGTACTTATGAGTAGATGAAAATCCTAATCTAGTTCTACCAACTGCACATGCTCATGTGCGAGTATATACATTTTACATGGGAAAGCAGTTTCTTGTGCTCCATTGAAAAATGCTAGCAAAGTACTTGCAAGTACTTTGCCCACCTCCAAAGGAAAACGCCTATTGTATAAAAATTTGCTTCCGTAACCCGGAGGCCACGCGAGCGAGTACTCGCTAGCGATTTGGGTACATTTATACTATGTTCCCACCAAAACGAAATCCGAGATTTCGGTTGACAACTTTTCATGTCTTGAACTGCTGTGAAAAAATTTCATAGAAATTTAAACGAAATCTCAATAAAAACTCGGGATTTCAACGAAATCTCCATGAAATTCTGCTCCACCCATTTGAAATCTCGAAATTTTTTAGCTGAAATCTCGGATTTCGTTTTGGTGGGAACATAGCATTAGGCCTATTCTGCCACATCTGTTATTCTGCTATGAATTTCCTGCTATGAATCATAAAAGATTTTCAGCATAAAAGATCTTTTATGATTCCTATTCAGGTAGTGTTCGAACTTTTATAAAACTCTATTATAAAACTTCGAAAACGAAATCAGTTAACGAACAGACCTACAATCTGTTGTCATAATCAGCTGTTCTGTTATGAATTTCGCGTAAAAAGAAAATTGGCAAACATATTTTCATTCATTTTTTCTGTGGTGCATCTAAAGAGAGACTTATCCTAACACCATAGAAATCTATAAAGAATAGGAGAAACCACCAACAGGCCAGGAGGTTGGATGATTATGCCGTTGGAGTGGATTCAATTTGGTTGATGGAATACAACTCCCAGAAGCGTTCTTACAAGAATAGGTCTGTTCCTTTACTTTGAATTTCTGTGATTTTTTGTGCATTTCTGCGCATTTTAGTCCAAAGTTGTGTCAAAGTTCATATAAAAAAAATATTTTGACACAAGTTTGGACTGAAAATCACAGAAACCCAAAGTAAAGGATCAGACCTAATAATTCTGAGCAGTAAAGAGTGTTTTCGTGTTTTGTTCAGTGTTTAGTTGTAGCTTTATCAAATAAAACAGAAATATTTTTAATTAAGTTGTTTTTGAGTGCGGCTAAGGGCTGTCGTGATGACGATCGTCGTTTCTTGGCGCTTCCTCTTTGTCGTGCTGATCTGCAAATAGTCGCAAATGACTCTATTCTTTTTGTAAGATGATTTGAACGGTGCGGCGTTTTCGTGAAATAGCTAAACACACTGGGGCGTTAGGGACATTCAACAGACTCCTCTTAGCCGATGGAGCTTGTTGATCTAATGCAGCGAACTTTCCTGTGTCCTGCGCTTTCTTCTAGAAAGATAATTTTATTTTAATTTATTGATTTGTTTTTTAAACTATTTTTTAATATATTTTCTTACATTTGTCTCTTTTTATCAACATTTAGTTTACGAAATATCCATTTTTACTTTATATAACTGTGATCTCATTGAAATCTTTTATGATAAAAGTCACAGAAGTTTGTCCTTTATTCTTTTATGATTTATAGCAGATTTTATAACAGATTTTGGCATGCTGAATACCAAAAAGGCAATTTGTAAAAGATTCTGTTATGAGTTCGAAAGTTTGGCAGTTCATAACAGATTTCTTAGCAGATTTAATAACAGATGTAGCATGCCGAATACCAAAATCATAGTTCATAAAAGAATTTTTGACAGCTTAAACTTTCGTATAGAAATTCATAGCAGAATAACAGAATAGCAGAATAAAAGATCACGCCGAATAGGCCCAATTAGCTGTGTTTTTTTCCTTGCCCGAATGGGCTTGGACGAAAAAAACTATGTCGGGGCTAAGCAATTTACATTTTAAAAGCAACAACAACTAAGCCCCTTCGGGCTTAGCTAAGCCCAGAGAATTTTCGGGGCTTAACTTAAGCCCAGACAAAAACTGTGTTACCGGCATGAATTTCATACATGTTATCGATAGTTTGTATGGAAACTCCATTTTTTTTCTGTAATGGCGTCGCTTAGCCCCGATGTCGTTTTTTTCATCCAATTCCCCGGGCTTGCAAAAAAAACACACCTATTAATTGTCAAATCACTCGCCGCATTACTCGCTTCACAACTGGCTTCGAAAGAGGCAAGCCAGTTGACTAGCGAATAGGAAAAGTTTCGATGTAT
Source organism: Dasysyrphus tricinctus (assembly GCA_963921185.1). Classification (NCBI taxonomy): domain Eukaryota; kingdom Metazoa; phylum Arthropoda; class Insecta; order Diptera; family Syrphidae; genus Dasysyrphus; species Dasysyrphus tricinctus. The sequence goes on along the minus strand of OY992532.1, from coordinate 38,803,291 downwards.
TAGTAACTCGCTTGCGATTACTCGCTCGTGTGGCCTCAGGGTAAGTAGCTTAACGAACGTAAAACTTGCATGTGTTGACCAAAGAGAAATTCTAAAAAAGAGTAAGGCGCAAGGAATCATCGTGTAATATGCGACATTCAAAATTTTTTCCAACTTAAATATTGTGCCTCCAACCTAGCCCTGAGGCCACACCAGCAAGTACTTGCAAGCAAGTTGGCTACATACACTGTCTGTCAAATTCGTAATTTGCTTTCCACTTGTTTTCCTCTTGCTTGTCTCCCAACTTGCTTCTCAACTTGCTTCACTACTGGCTTCAAAACTTAGTGCCCTTTCACACGAGGAAACTGAGTTGCCAGCAACTTTTAGTTCCTGGGTGAGAAGGGCAGGAGGAAAGAGGGGCGAACAGAATCTCCCCGGTCGAGGATTTGAGGAGATTTTTTGACATTTCCTTTCACATCTAGGTTTAGGTGTGTTCAACCAATAGACTTTCAAAGGAAATTTCAAAAATTGCCTGGAGATTTGTTTCCTCGTATGAAAGGTACAAGAGATTTTTAAGGAGATTAAAAGAAAACGTCAAAAAAATCTCCAGCAACTTGTTTCTTCGTGTGAAAGGGGACTTACATGCGGGTTACCCCGAGGCCTCACGAGCAAGTACTTGCAACTTGCAAGTACATACACAATTTGTTTACTAACACAAACAAACCCAAGCAACTTGCTTATCAACTGGCATGCAAATTTTGAAGCCAGTAGGAAGCAAGTTGGGAAACAAGTTGTGAGACAAGCAAGTGGAATGCAAGTGGAGAGCAAGTGGGAGGCAATAAGTTGAATGCAAACTACCAGTTTGACAGGCAGTGTATGTAGCCAACTTGCTTGCAAGTACTTGCTCGTGTGGCCTCAGGGTAATTCCGAAATCAGTCCTCTGCTTACCTGAACTGCAACTGAACCCAACTTCGTTTGTCTAAAAAAAATTTGACATTTCTCAGCTGACTTCAAAATTTGTAATTCCTCAACCCTGAGTTCCATATTTGTGTATTTTTATTTTCTTTTTATTAAAAAGAAAGTTAAATAATTAGAAAACGGCAACCAAATTATAGTTATTAAAATTCAAGCAGGCATTTATAAAAAAGAAACATTTATCTTCCCCTATGCACTTTTCCCATAAAAAGCAATATATGTAAACTCATTCCAGCTCAGTTTATGTTCAAATACAAAAATAGAACAATCAATTTTTAATTAAATTGCGTGATCTCAATTAGCAGCAGCCCACACAGCGAGGAACAAACTATAATAAATTATATGACCTATTTATGTATTATGTGACGCAGTTGAAGTAAATTAAAACTCTAATAGCCATTTGATATCCACTGCTTGACTAGAACATAAACACCGCAGTCATGGACACAAAAATCGATAACGCTCTGATACAAAAGAAAATTTTACATCCTGGCAAACAATACGTTCAACTTCGGCCGGGTACAAGGGTAAGTAAAGACGATTGAATCTATTTTATACGACGATGGTTATGCAGGTCTATTTGACTTTCATTCAAGGTGAAATTCCATTTCCAAACAAGAAAGAGCGATGGAACTCTACTCGATGATAGCCGCAAAATGGCCAAACCAATGGAACTGGTGCTTGGCAAAAAGTTCAAACTAGAAGTATGGGAAGTCATTGTCCAGAAAATGGCTCTAAATGAAGTAGCCAAATTTACGGTGGACAAATCGGTAGGTATTGAGATTTTCTGTGTCCATTCTTATTGAAAATAATTAAAAGAGTTTATTTCTTTTTTCAACAGTTAGTTTCCCAGTATCCTTTTATCTCGAAGACTCTTCGAGATGTTGGTAAGAAGCAAGAGGAACGCCGACACTGCTGTGGCATGACATTACAAAACGAGGGAATCGGTTATAAAGACCTCGATGATCTCTTTACAAATCCCTCGGACCTGGAATTCATCATTGAGTTGTTCTCAATCGAAATGCCTGAAGATTATGAAAAGGAACGTTGGCAAATGTCCGATGACGAGAAAATGCAAGCGACACATGACCTACGGGAGAAGGGCAATCAGTTCTATAAGGAGAAGAATTACCCAAAAGCCGAGGAATGCTATTCTCAAGCAATTGGTATCCTCGAGCAGCTTATGCTAAAGTAAGAAATGGCGTGCTCATTCTGAATCATCTTTCAAAAGTTTTAAAATTTGATTTTAGAGAAAAACCCCACGATACGGAATGGTATGAACTAGCCGCCCTCAAAGTGCCTCTGCTCCTCAACTATGCGCAATGTCGTCTGCTAGCTGAGGATTTCTACGCAGTGATAACCCACTGCACTGAAGTATTAAGCCTCGATTCACATAACGTCAAGGCATTCTTTCGACGTGGCAAGGCACACATTGGTGCGTGGAACGAAATAGAAGCAAAAAAAGATTTCAATAAGTGTATTGAATTGGATCCATCTTTGCGGGGTGCAGCGGCAAAGGAGCTTAAGGCACTCGATGAAGCACGGCGAAAAATGGACACAGAGCAGAGAGTTATTATGCAGAAATTGTTTTAGAAAACTAAAAAAAATGTATGCGTATTGTGAGACTGTGATGATTTGTTAAAAGGAGGTTTCCTCTTCCTATCACGCACACCTATCCAAATTTGTGATGTTTAATTCAGCATACTCGTAGTTGTGTGTGTGTTAACTTTATTTAATCATTTATTATGAATCCTATTATTGCTTTTGTTAAGAAAAAAAAAATATAATTATTCTTCTTTTTTCTCTCTCATTGAATTATTATCAATTACAAAATATACTACCTGAGAAACAGTATCTTTAAAGAAACCCTCTCCACGGGAGTTATTTTTGAGAAACAAAAATAAAATAAACTAAATTTCTTTTATATTACTCTCAATTAAAAAAATGCACTGTTTTATTTCAATTTTACTACATAAGAGAATCATATCGACTTTTGAAAATACAATAAAATAGGTTAGGTTAGGTTAGGTCTTTAACTCCTTAAAGTCGAGAATATACATAGCTCATAATAATCGGGTACATGTAAAGTGTTGGGTACTTAGGTATGTTTGAGTTATGGTGTCAATGAACCATTAAATCGTTTTAAACGTGAAGCAAATGAAAACAAATGATTTTTTTTAAATTAACTGCATTAAATTTAACGTATGAACAACCATAATCTATTGTCATGAAAAAATACGCATTAGAAAAAACAAAGTGATTATCTCATAAATTTTGAAACATATGTACACACAAAAATACGAAAATTTCTGTTCTGAAAAAACAAATAAAAACAACGTACATCCCAGCGTTGTTTTCATCATCGCAGCTTTGATGCGACTGAAGGTGGATTTCAATTGTGATTTACCGAATTAAGTTCCAGAAAGGAATATCGAATCAAATGAATTTTTCAACACTAACATCGGGATCTGGATCTGGATTAAATTTAAACAGTGTTACAAAAACAATTTTGAAAATTTCCCATTATTTTGATTTGCATTCAGCGATTCAGCCTTATTGTGCGTTTCACGTGAACAACATTCCACCCTTAAAAATTGAAATTTCACTTTTCGCCTATTGTGAGTTTCACCCAAAAAATGAAAATTCCCTTTTTTGGTGAGTACTCATTTCAGGTGTATGTATGTATGTATCGTAATCAAGAGATTTAACTGTCACTTATTTTTTGACGGCGAACGAAAGATAAACAGAGGGACCTGGGGCCTCTTGCGCAAGTTTTTTGCTTATTTTAGGCCAATAGAAGTTCGGGCCGCTTAGTTGTTCTTAATAGTTTTCTTTAAATTCAAACTGCTTTAAAAATAAAGTGAAGGAACTCTTAATTTTAAATTATTAAATATGTAATAAGTTTTAAGACCTACTACATACATATGATTTGTCTATCTTTCAAATGGTTGTGGAATGGGAACAAATTCATACCGTAGCGTGCGGCCATTTTAAGGAAATTTAAAGATTTTTTTTTCATTTAAACGTACTTAGTTTATCGTTATACCTATTTCTTATAAAGGAATAAGTTTTTATAATAACATACCTTTAAAAAACATCGTTTTTGAAGACGTGTTCTTACCAATTCTAGACTTAAATCCATGTTCTGCATTTCGATCGAAATGGGATTGAAATCGATTTTCAATTTCACTCGAAATTAAATTCCATTTTCTACATCTCGATCGTTTTCGAAAATATTAAAACTGCAGGTGTATCCATTTATTTATTTTTGTTCTGTTAAGTCGGGGTTGGGATTTTGGGGGAAAAGAGAAGTAGTAGAACTCAAAATTTTAAGGTAAAATTCAAATAAATTAGAAATTCCAACTTAAAGTAATTATAATCGAATTGAGGAACGCCTAAATTTATTTTAGGTACCTTTTTGAATTGACTGCAAGTTGAACACAGAACATGGTTATCTAATTTGTTTTTCTGTTTTTGCATGTTAGTTTTAGCGGATTAAGAGTGAATTTTATTCTAATACCTACGTTTTTATAAAAAGAATACCCGGTTAGTCCAGGAAAATTTGACAAATGAAAAACTGGGTGGTTCGTCGGACATCGCGTACGCCTACCTATAGTACGCCCTCGGTAAAAGCAACCAATAAAAATTCAAGCAGTTGCGTTAATTGAGTTTGTTGCTGTGACCGAGTCACAAAAAGTATAGCCTTGGCTTAGGAAAAGAGCTTAACAATGGTAAATGAAAATGAAAATACAATACACTTATGACTTACGGGTGTACAATATTTTGAGAAGTAGCTATTAAATAACTGTCCAATTACAATAAAAGTTATCATTGAAAAATGAAAATATTTATCAAAATATATGGAGATAATTGCATGGAAAGTAGCGTTTACTGAGTCACTTTTTTGAAAATTTGCAATTAATAATAATTAATAATAATTGGGTAAAAATTTGGGTGTTGCTTTAACCGAGGTATTGCGTTTATCGAGGGTTGCTTTTACCGAGGGGACTGTATTTGGCCTTAAAGGTTCAAGATGCTCACAATAAGAATTTTCAAAATGACTCATAAAATCATATCTAATGGATAACCAATGTTCACTCTTCAAATAGTTGATGTTTTTATCGCCAAAAAAGTTTCACTTCTATTCCGCAATTTGTAGTTTTTGTAGAAAATCTCTTTTCAAAAACGATGGCCCCCGATCCCAGAAGGTTTTTTTTTCAGAGGTGCTAAAAATAAAAATAAAAATATAAAAATCAACAATTTCTTTGGAATGAAGAAATATCACTCCCTTAAACAGTTGCCTTTAATCGACATCTAAATATAAACTTTCCAATGTTAATAATAATAACCTTACTCATTTCTTTTTTATATTTTCTAAATGACTAGATAAGTTTTGTGAGTCTGATGTTGTCTTTCATAAAAGCGAAAAACAAAACATATAACAAAGAAATAATCATACAAAATAAATGATCTACTTAAACAATAATAACAAAATTCAAAAATAGTAGGTATCCATTACTTTAGCTAAATTCATCTGGAATTAACATTTGTCTTAGCTTTTTTTTTTTGCTTAATAGTTTGATATGTCATTCATGTTCTGTAGTACTAAGTCTCCTTCATCATTTAAAAGTAAATTCTCAACTTGTTCATCTGAAAGGTTCTCTTTATCTGACCTTAAACCAAAGAAAAATAAATTATTGAAATTTAATTTTATTCTTATTTATTAATTTATAAAATGACTAACCTTGAGAAGAGGAAAAAATCACTATTTTCATTATTCATCTCAGATTCACTGTTTCGTCGTTCCAAAGATTTTCCAACTCTTTGCATTCCAAAAGTGAAGACATCCTTGACCTTGTCACTGGCATCAATCAACAAATCTAAACTCTGTCTACGACCTGAAGTTTTGAAACTACTTGACCGGGAGATCCATGTAGTTATACCACCTGTATCTCCTCCACCAGGACGTTTCTTGTCATCGACACCATCGTCGATATTGAATACCGTCGTACAGGTAACCTTCCGCGTTTCATCTGATGAGGATGTCTCACTGCCCGTTGGTGTATGATCATCGATCAAGCCACTAGCCAGACCACCACCACTTCCCGAATGATGAGAATAACTGGAACTGGTGCTTCCCGAATTTGACAATCGAATTTCAGTCCATTGCTCTATGTCATCGTTTGTTATTATTGGTGAAGTAGTAACCAATTGTTGGCGGGCAATTGTCGAACACAAAGTATCACTCGAAGACTTTGGTATCTCTCCATATCCTCCCGATGCTGGAGGGAATCTTAAAATGGACTCAAAATCCTGCAGTAAGTGCGGACAGTCGTGTTGGTCGGGATACTTTTGTCGAACTGGACTGGATTTTGTGCTAAGCTTTGGAGGGATATCCAGATACTCATCACATGACTCAATGCGACAAGGAAATGTAGAATTAACAACATCTTGAGCGTTGGCTTCTGCTGCTTTTTGTTGTATTTGCATGAATTTGCGTTTTTCCTGCCGCATTTTATGGATCTCCTCTGATATCTGCTCCAGGTTCTTAAGTGCATCATTATAAGACATCTTTGCATCGGCAACCCGACTCTCTAAACTGGTGATTTTTTCCTTTTGTGTTTTTAGAAGTCCATTGTAGTTAGCTCGAGTTTCATAATAGGGTCTTGAAATATAGTCAAACATAATATTTTTTCTAATAATTTCCTTGGCACATTCTAGTGGACTTAACAGTAAAACAAACACAAACATCTACAAATAATAAAAAGTGTCGTCTACTTACAAAATTAATAAATCATGTTGGTATGCCAATAAATTGATTAAAAGAAGCTTTCTTCGAATGTTGTAACTAAAATAAAATATAAACAAATACAAACAAATATACATATAATCAAACCAAAAATTGAGATTCAAGAACAACCAAGAAAATAATTATAATATTTTTTTTATTAAAATCGTAATTTAAGGTTTTGTTCATGTTCAGGGCATCATCTTCAGGAAAATACTCACCTCGAAGCCTTTATGGCAGCCTTTAGTTGTGATTGCAATTTGGCTACACGGTTATTTGCCACCTCTTGCTTTAATTCACACATCTTAAGGATATTTCGCGTTTCAGTGCATTCGACTTGGGACTGATTTACCCGTCCAGCTGCATGACTCAGCATTTCTTGGCAGGCAGTATCTAATGTAGATTTTTCTCCTAATCCTTGTTCAGCTAAATAAACCATTTCTTTGGCGGCTGCATGAACAGACTTGGCTTTTTCGAAATTTGTAGCTGCTTGTTGTGTTTCTTTTGAAAGCTGCTTAAAATATTTGGTTGTTAATTTTTCAATAATTAATAAATAATCTGTTATTAAGTACCTGCGTGGCGTAGAGTCGTGCTTCATAGTAGGGCTTAGCTGTTTGAATTGAATTGCTAAGCTTATGGGCGGATTGCTTTATTCGTTCAACACTTTCTGCTAGAAGTTTTTTGAATTCACATTTTGCTTCCTAGAATTTATTATAAATTTAATTTTAAATACTTGAATTAATAAATTGAATAAATTCAATTAGTTATAAGAACTATGCAGCAAAATTTCTTGACGTTTTTAAAAGCTATTGATCGGACCATCAAGATAAAAGCATTTAGACTTAAGGGAAAATGACAGATCATCATTTCCTAATTCAAAAGAGTGAGTTGAAGTGTTAATGACCCTAAAGGCTCTTACAAACCAATGCGAAATGATAGCTAATCATTCAAAATAATAATATGACAAATATACAACGTTCAACAACCACAGAAAACTGTCTTCGACCAATGTTTCGCGTTGGTTTGGGAGAACCTTAACGCATAGATAGGAAACCAAGCTGGTTCAAATCTCTACTCCTCCTAAATTCTGAGAAAAAACTGCCAGACTTTGGTATCAAGATACATGTTCCTGTAAACTCTCATATCTACTCAGATTTCGGTTATATGTACATCCACTTTCTAAATTGTCTGTAGGCTCTTAGACTATGAATGTACCTACCTATAGTTTTAAGTTTTCAGACGGAAAGAATCTAAATTGATACTCTCACACACCTTACTCAATCTCGAATGCCAGCTTCAATGGACATGCTTCAATGGATTCAATTTTGAAATCGTAAATTTGTACTTCATTTGTTTGTGTATACCTACAAGCGAACATTATAAAAATAAACGGATGGCAATAAAAAAGCTTTTGCAAGGGTCAACTGGAAAAGATAGGCACTTAAATGCTTTGAGCGAGCTCTACAAATTGCCGCCTTCTAATGGATTTCATTCAAGTTTGCATTATGTACCTGGGCATACTCGTATATAAATGTTGCCATATAAAATTGCTATTTTTAAACATCGCTAATTGATTAAGGTCACAGTTTAAAAGGCTATTATGTTCATAGTAAACTTCATGAGTATAGTTGGCGTTACTTTGTATTCAAAGGATTCTATAAAAATAGTTTGTTGCAATATTAATAGGTATCCATGAAGAAAACTAGGTATACACTCAACCATCACTTTGAGCGCTGGGTTCTTTGAAGTTTCATATACCTTTTTCCAAAGGCAAACCCCAGTTTTTCTGATTCCAATAACCACTTCCCACTTTTTTCTCAGTTACAAAGCCACATATCGCTTTATAATTTATATCTACCTATCCACAACAACTTGAATCAATTCTAAGATTAGGTTGTGCAAACAAAATAATCAATACTCACTTCCAATTCCACTTCGTATTTGTTAATATTGTCAGTGGCAGAGTTAAGTTTTTCCAGCTCAACCTAGGTGTATCACGCAAAATAAAAAAAAGATAGAATAATTATTTTGATTGTCCTTATAATTTGCAAAATTTGTTTGCCATTATAGTATGACATCATTTTTTGAATATAAGTAATTAATAATTTATTTGGAGACCTAAAAATAGATTAAAAACACATAAAACAGCTTACTTGAACTCTGGGATCCACGGGTGTATTGCTTTCAACGGACATTTCCACGTATAGTTAAATAAATAATTAGTATTTTTTAAAATTTAGGATTACAGAAGTAATATTGCTTATTGAAATTTCAATCGATTGCACAACAGTAATTGAATTTTAATTGGAAAGAGGCAAGTTGTTTATAAGAAAACTTAAAAAAAAAAAATAATAATTTCTATCACTCTCGTTCACAACACAACATGATTTTTTTTTTTATCATAAATATGAATTTGCTGCGTTTTTCTTTTGGGTTTTCTGGGAAAATTTTCTTGGGGTAGTCAAATCTGTTATTAAGGACACACTAAGTGGAAAAATGATGAATTTTCCGACCGTAGATATGCACTCTCAGAGAAATACCACCCCGAATATTATTTTTTAACTGAAATCCCAAACATCCCTCGGCGAATAAATTTTCAGAAGAATTTTCCGAATTCAAATGACAGTTTGTTATCTGTTGTGCTTCTAGAAGGGGTAAATGGTGTATGCGCATGTGTTGGATACATGCGTTGGTGTTTGGCTATGGAAGCAACAACAACACACCGAAGTGTGTGTACATTTCTTGACAGGTGGTTATATACACAAGTATACAAAAATTAAATTTCGTATCGAACTGTACACGGTTTCTGAAATAGAAAAATGGAGATTTTAGTACTAAATGTGTCTAAAGTAGGATACACAATGTACGCGTTTCCTTGCAGGCGGAGATAAAGAACGAAAATAACAAAATCGGTGGTAAGTGAGCCATCATAGAAATATGTATAAGCAACCCTACAAATGAAAAAATACCAAAGAGGAACAAATGAAGAATTGAAGAACAATTTTGCAGATCTAAATTTTTTGGCAAATTAACCCCTCCCTGTACTAATACCAAAACAATTTTGAGCTGTCAGTTTGCTAATGTGATTTTTGATGTGAGCTGCGTTTTTTTGTATGTCCATATGGAGTTTGGCGAAAAAAATGACATCGAGACATTTCAACATTTGCCTTGGTCTGCCATTTTGTTCTGAACTATCTTAGCAACAAACATTTGACATTTCTATACAAATTATCGATAACACAACGACAATGGTAGTCTGGCAATACCGTTTTATCGGGACAAAAGTTAACTCCAGTTAATTATCTGGACTTAGCTAACTCTATATGGACATAGTCGTTGTTGTATTTAACATGTAAATTGTTTTGCTTTGTTGTCGTTTTTTTCACACAATTTTATCTGGACATGCAAAAAAACACAGCTGTGTTTATTTTATTTCGGCTGTGAAAATTGAGCTCAAAACAGGAAAAGATAATTTTTAATAGAATAAGGAAGCTGTTTTAAATGAATCGGTAAATTCATGAAGCTAGTATTACACTACCAAAAGTGGACAAATGGATGCAAATTGTTACGAATAATGAGATACACGTGAAATTACACAAATAAATTGACAAAAAAAAATCAATTTGAAATTGCATTCCATTGGCAACGAAAAAAAACAATTTTTCGATTGAAATCTGAATTTACCAATGGAAAACCGCATTAATGTGGAACGAATTGTGGGGCAGCTTTGATTTGTTCCCTGCCTTATGTTTTCGGGGGTGTTGAATCCAAATCTGACGTTTGTGAACAAAATTTCGTGACGTAACATGGACAAAAAATGCAAAAAATTATGCAAAAATGCGTTTTTTGGAAGTTTTTTTACATATGCCTCGAAAACTATCACTTATTCGTGAATACATCAAAGTACAATTGAAAGCATAAGCAATTTCAAACATATCTCTGTTTTTGTTTTTTTTTCTGCGACAACCTATTTGGACTCAAGCGCTAGTTGAAAATTGACGCGTTTTTACTTTTTTTCAAAAATCCACTCCAAAGCACTTATTTACTACTTTTTGAATTTATGTCTTTAATATGAGCCAAAATATACTTTTCTGGTGGTCCTTAAGGCTAGTCGCGCACATGCAATTGCTGTAACAAAACAGTTTAGTCACAAGTTGACCGATGAGCGCGCATATGTGCAACTCCACAAGCAATCACGCCGAAAGCCAACACACTGACAATATTTATTCAATTTTTCTTCAAATTCATGGTATTGCATTACAAAATTAGTTTTGTATTGCAAATATGTAGTCTAATGGCCAGTTGCACCGACCTCTTTTAAATTTGAAATGACATTTATCGGTTGCATCAACCACAGGCCAATAAACGAATCAATAAACTAAAGTTCCATTTTCCTCCAGATAAATTTTAAAAGCAAGTTTAAACGAACATATCTAACTACCTACAAACAAAATAATTCAATTTTATTTGACGGAATAATTTTAATTCCAAATTAAAATAACGAAAACAACAGGTGAAGGCATTTTGTTTCCTATTTATAATTCACTACTTAAATAAATAAATTATTCCAGAAAAATTATAGACTGGTCATCGTCTGTTCATTTGATAATGATAGGTAAAGAATTAGACTAAAAAATGGCGAGACGTACAAGAGTTGTTCAGGTTCACAGAGAAATATTCGTTCATAATTTCCAAGAGTGTGTCGAAAAAATATTAGTGTTAGTTGGTATCTTTTTCAATAATTTCATAATTTCTCTGACAAAAAAAGAAAATAATAAATAATAATAAAAAAAACACCAAGATGGCTGTATCTAATGAGAGTACCTTGTTTTTGTTTATTGTGTATTCACATTTTCTTTATTGCTTTCTCACTTGCACTTGTTAATTTTTTTTTCGTTCAGTTTAATAAACAGATGATAAAATCCAGGGGTGGTTCACGAACTGCATTTTAGCTAAAAAATGTGTGAAAGAGATTGGTGCAACCCAAATAAATTTATCAGTCCGATAAATTTTAATTCCATTTTACCAAAAACCGCTTTTAGTGAATTTTGGTGCAACTGGGCATAAGAACCGTAATTTTAAAACCTTAGGACCTGTTGTACAAACGTGGTTCAAATTTTGATCCGTGGTTCAAATATTTTTACTGGCTGATTTCGGTAAAATAACTAGGGTTCAGCGGTGCTTCAAGGTTCAAGTATGTTATAGTAGCCAATTTAATGCCAGAGCCATCGTTGAACTTCAGTTAATTCACCAAAGTCAGTGAGTTAAAATTGCCGAACCACGAGTAAAATATTTGTACAACTGGCCCTGCTTAGCCCTATAAAATTTATTTTTCTCTTTTGTATCGTAACATGAAGGAACTTAATAGCTTTCTACTTTCTTTAATGATATCCCCTGCTCCCTGCACACAAAACAGAGGTATAGTCACCATATAAAAATAAAATGCACAACTGGGTCTCACGTACTTGCTCTTATATTTAAGATGCTGAGGGTTTAAGAAAATTTTATATAAAAACATGGAAATTATGAGAGAAAAATGTTCAGAAGCATGAAATACGATGCATATTTAAATTAGCTCAAGCAACTCCTTAAACAGTTTTAGTTGCAAAAACAGAAAGCCATCTTAGTTCTTGATTGAATATGACTGTGCGAAAAAAGGCGTTTTTTTTAAATAATTTTTATATTTAAAATTCTTAATACAATCTTAAGCAAAAGTTTTGGTATGCAAATCTTAAGTTTTTATTTATGTGCATATCAAAATAAAATTTCAAAAAAAATTGTCAACTCATTTCTGAGATACAGAAAATTTCTTTTTTGAAAATTTTGATATGCAAAATTATTTAAACTTATTTGAAATTTGTATATAAAAAAATTATTCCAAATCCGTTCGGCTGATAAGGAGATAATAAAAATAAAAACAACATTCAATGAGAGATGAGCATACTTACAAAGTTTAATGAAAATCGTAGGAGCTGTTTTTGAGAAAAAAATATTGTTTTAACAATTTTTTAACCGCAAAAATGCATTCAAGAAGAGTAGAGGTCGTAATTGGCCAGGCATTAATTTTTCAATAAAGTTTCAAAGCTTCATTAATATCATATTGGTTTTTGTCATCTGATTTATGGGGCTCCGAAAGGCCACTTAATCATTATGAGAGGATAACAAACAATCAGATTTGTTTGCAATGTAGATATCTTCAAATACGCATAAATATTCGTAGACGATAATTTTGTCCTTTGAGTAGTGAAATCATTTTTTCATGATAGAACTCATATATTTTAAATTTATTTATGTTTGGAAAAAGACCCAGGGGGGTCATGACCCCCATGACCTCTCCCCCTTGTATCCAACAATGATTTGACAGGTACCGTTTATGAGAGTTATTGGTAAAATTAGTTTTTACATAAAAGTTCACCATATCAAATCAAATTTGTATCAAAGTCATTAGAGTCGTTTTTGAGATACATATTATGTATGTATGTATAAGTTTTCTGCAGATATTTTTAGGGAATTGAAAACTTAAACTCAAAATTTGACATTCAGAGAGACAGACAGAGATTGAATTGCGGCGATAATTTTTTGTGTTCTGCATTATTATGGTCAATAGGTATCAAGTTTATCAAAAATTTCAATATTTTTGCACGAATCCAAAACTTGCCCTGCTATACGAATACGACCCACATAAAGCGAGTAAACCAATACTTGCGTTATACCGTATTCTAATAACCCTAACCATACAGCTATGCTTGCGAAAGAAATTATAATAAAAAAAAATAGTTGTATTGACTTCTCATTCTAGTTTCCATGGCAAAAATATACCGTTATCTTGTCTATGATGTTGTTCTTAAGATCCAAACTGATTCCTATGGTGGGTTAGTGCACACTGAATCAGTGCCGTTCGTAGACTTGTGCACATGGGGTATTCTCATAGAAGCCGCCTTATTGGATTCAAAAATGTTCAATAATAAATCATGGACCCAGTGGCTAGTCATTTCTACCGTATTTGTACTGTCTTAAAGCCACTCTAGGAACTTAAACATTTCAGTCAGTTGCGTTCGATTAACCGGTAACAAAAATGTTGACTTAACCAGTCAAAATGTCGGTTTTGATTTCTTGCAAGTTAAAATTCTTATTTTTTACTAATTAATCAAATTTCATCATTCTGAAATCTGTACTCAGAAAAGAAGTCGGCTGCCTTTAAAAACCATCGAAAAAAATATCAAATTCGAGTTTTTATGTCGGTCATTCTTACTAAATTGAAAGAAAAACGTTCTTCTTAAAGTTTTTGTACCAAATGAGCACAAACAATAACTTAAAAGTCATTTGATGCTATGGGAAGCTTTGTTTAAGACACATGTTCTTGTTCAATTTAAAGCCATCGCTTAATTTGATTAATGATAATGAAATTTAAGGTAACGACGCAAAAATGTCCACTTGTAAAATGTCGACTGTTGAAATTTCGATTCATGAAAAATGTTGATCCTTGTCGAATTTTTGGTGAAATTTTGTCCTTTTTTTTGATCAGTTGGTCTTTTTAATCGTTTGACACTTATTTTTCGAAATTATATACATCGACCTTATAGAGTCGATATTTATAAAGCCGACATACTCAGTCCATTGCGGTTGATCAATATAACAGCAGTTCAAATTTTTCACTTAAATTTTTTTGTTTTTTTTACGTAAGTTCACCGCTGCCTTCACGATATGACAGTGCCTTTTACAGGGCTGCGTGTCGTTCCCGATACAGTGCCTTTCAACGCAAGGTGCCTGAGGCAACTGCCCTTGGCCCCACCCTCAGACGCCTTGCACTGAATTATTTCTTATCAATAATAATCGCAATTTTGCAGTAAAAGAAAGTATGAAGAATGATGGACTTATTCCACCTTCCAAACAAAAATGTTTTTCAATACATTTTATAACCATCCCTGTTAGCATTGTCAAATATGAAATTGATAGTTGATAAACCTTGAAATTTTGTTTTTCAGACTCAATTTATTTAAATTCTGTTCAACTATCCTTTTTTTAATTATTATTTTTCTTGTTATTCCCAATGGTGTCCACCATTCTCAATGATCAAAACTTTTATCAATTATCGATTTGATAATTGATAATAACCGTAATAGGGGTGAATATGTACAATTTTTATTTCATTTGTTTAATTAAGGAAAACAAATCCTGCTTTATTAACTATAGAATTATTAATACAAAAAGAGGATACAATTATTTTACTGAATTCGCCATTATAACTATTTTTTTTCTTCCAAAAATGGACTTATTCAACTAACAAAAAAAAAATGGCTCATATGTTACTCAGCAAAAAAATGTATTTGTTGGTAAACAATGGTCTAAAAAATAATAACAAAGTTTTATTAATCATTACCTCTGTTCGTGTACTTCCGAAAACTGCCCATTCTAGTCCAAAGCTCTGTCAATGTAATTTTTTTATATTAACTTTGACAGAATTTTGGACTAAAATGGGTAGAAATTGGCGGTTTTGGGAAGTACACGACCAGACCTATTATGTTTGTTACTGTTTTCCATATAGTTTTTTTTTTGTTAAGCTGCCTCTACACTCTCACCAAAACATGGTTAGGTTATTATTTAAACAAGTATTTACTCCAAGCCTGGAAATTGCCATAGTTTTCAAGTTTTTTTTACCAGTCATTCTTTACAAAATAATACATTTTAAAATTAAGGTTTTACTAGGGTATTCATTCAACAGTGTAAAGTCGTCGTAAACTTGGTAAAGTTTTAAACTTCGTAAATCTGTCAAATTTTCTATACAAATTGTGACAGAATTACGAACTCTTAAAATTTACAACGTTTACGACGACTTTACGCTGTTGCATCAGTACCCCTAGTTTTCCTTCAAATGTTATCTTCAATTCAAAATTATTCAAAAAATGTTTATAAGAGAATATCAAATATTTGATACTCTCTGGTTTATATGTAAGTCTGTACCCATTTTTCAGTTGAAAAATATAATTCAAGAATTCAAAAATCCACTGAAAAATCTACGTAGACGTATAGATATTTCTTTAAGATTGTAAAACCTCATCTCTATAAAATATCTCTCTATGTTTCGCGTTTTAATTGATTTATGAATGATTCATCGGTTAAAAGTATGTTGTGTGGTGGCTGATGGTATCCCTATTTTATGCATTTTTAGCATTAACACAACATAACATAAACACTCCCTTTGTTTACATATTCTCTTTTATATCTCTCTTCAACCAAAATTCATTCTCTTTAGACTTTTTCCACTTTATATCTATCAACAAAACAAATTTCAGATTTTTGTATGAAATCCGATGTTTCGCCTATTCAGCTTTCAGTCAGCAAAATTTCTTTCAACTTGAATGCGGTCCGCGGTTGTTGTATAAAACTGTTCTGCAGTCGTTTATTCTCTTCACTCTGTTTTTGTAACACAAAAAAAGAAGAAAAATATCACAGAAATCCATCCGAAGAATCACATAAGAAAATTTAGTTAATCAAGAAAAAAAAAAAAAACAATTTATTTTGTGCTCTCTTGCAATTACATATTTCAAATAAATTGTTATTATATCCCTTTTAAGTACAACACTACAATTGTGCAATATTATTATTATCCACTAAAGATAGAAAATTTGTGCTTAGTTAAATAGAAAAAAAGAAAATAAAAATCGATACTTGAAGGAATCTGATTTTTGTGGTCGTCTATGTGTCTTTGAATTTTCGTTCCCCATTTTCTTGTTGGTTTCTTGGTTTGGTGCATTCGAAAAGCATAATACAAAAAATAAAATAATTAAGAGAAAAGAAGTCAATTGTTTAGAGTGCGTTAAAGTTTATTTACATATTTTATTATTTGTGTCGTCTCTATCTCTGTGTTTATATTGTGCACAGTGGTTAATATTGCAGAAAAATAAATATAAATATTCTTAAAGTGGAAAAGTGAAGGGAAAAAAACGCGTCTTTCCAATTAGTCACTCTTGTCTTGCACTTGCCATTTGCCGTATTTTGTGCTCCTGTCCTCCTGTGCCTGTGGGTTCTCTTTCGTCAAAATACTTTTTTTTTCTGCACCTTTTGTCGCGCCCTTAAAAATTCCTTTTTTGGATTGGAGTGAGAATACGTTTTTTCCCCATATCAAACGTGTCCGTTGTCCTTAAAACTAAACAAACCGGGAGAGAGAAGTGTCATTCTATTGTTTCAAGGAATACTCATTTTTAATCATTTCAACATGCTTTCAACTGTCAGTTGGGAAATCTAACGTTTTACAGCTAAATTAAAAAATAAGGTGAGTTCAATTTATTTGGTTTAAGATAAGAAGACTACGAGTAGGTAGCTACCTACATATCCTGTAATTATCGGGAGTGGATTTTAGTTTAAAATTTGGTTGGATGCATTTCTCATTGAATTCAGATAGAATAAATACCTTCCTATTACGTATTTAGATTTATTGAAGAAACTATATTTTATTCTCTTTTTTTTTCTCTTAAGAAAGAAGCTGAATTGGAATTGATTCTAGTTGGGTTTTGGATTTTGTGGGTATGCGGTACGCCAATTTGCCATGCCATGATGAGTTCTAAAAAAAATAAAAAGAAATAGATAAAACCAGTTTTGCACCTTAAAATCCTTCCATGCTCTTGAAAATGCGATATCAGAGCTGTCGTTTGAGATATTTGAAGTCAAGTACATAGGTAGATGAAAGAAGAAAATAAAATAAATTATTTGATATGAATTGCCAGACAATAGAGTGGTGATGTTTTTCCAGTTTTGTCCAAGTCTTCATATATTGCACCTGTTCATAAATGTGGAAATAGAAACAAGGTTGAGAATTTTCGACAAATCACGGAAACTGCATGTATACCAAAGCTTTTTAAGTGTATAGTCCACAAACACATTAAATTCCAACACTAGTTATATCTGAAACATTCGGGTCATGCCTCTGAAAGCCTACGACAACAAATCTGCTCGAGCTCACTAACCAAATTAATAAAAAAATGACTTAAGTAAAGCCTCTGATAAGGTTAGCCATCACTCCATTCCTTAAAGCCTGACACCCACAAGGCAACTTTAATTTGCTTACCCGCCGATGAATTTAAGCTCTTTAAGCAGATACTTGCTTTGCAACAGAAGAAATTAGTTCAGTTGACCAAATAGATATCGTCGACTTTCTGTCAAAACCTCGTAAGTCCAACTTGAAAAATTGCTTAAAAATTGCTTCGAAGATACAAAAAACCGATTAATAAGGTAATAAAATGTAATTCTTAGAATCGTAAAAGTTTTAAAACTGGTTGTTAGATCCAAAAGGAACCATGACAAAGGTACTAGACATTGATATTGAATTTAGTTTTTTTTTTTGTCTGAAATACATTCAAATACCATTTACGGACTTATGAGCTTTGACAGATACCTACATATATTTAAAGAGTTTTATTTGACACCGAACTATCATTTAATCTTAACGTGATAATAAATAAGACAGGGATCCTGTACTGTTAACTTATCCACCCCATCTTGGAGTTTTGAAGCTGTTTGCGGTGTCCTGCTTATGATATTTTCATTAAAAAATTGAAAGCCTTAAACAATAGGATCTCAATGAACATCTGCCACCATATGAAAGTCGTTTAAAACTGCTCAGCCTTTTGACGCTAAAGAAGAGATGATCATTAAATAATTGGTTTCTTTTCCTTTTTCGACTTTTATCGGGGTCAATCTGCAAACATCTTGAGTATGCTGAATTTAAATTATCACCAGGGGCCTTTTCCACAAAACTACAGGACTAATTATTATTTGTGAATTATAATCTTAGAGGCGATCGGACTCGTAGCATCAACCTACAAAAGTCTGTCCGACCACCAGTATTCAGGATAGGCCTACCTTTCATTTGATATCTAATTTATAGAGGTTCCTTATTTGAAAGGTATACTTAGTCAAAAATGCAACCTGTAAAGGGCATTTTCTTACCTAAACAACCATGAAATCTTATCCGACCAGTGGTTTTGTAAATGTTTGGAATAAAGCTGTCGGCTGGTACCCTGTTTTTCAAAATCCGCAATGAGATAGAAAATCTAACGAACACTCCTCGAACTATAATTCACAAATAATTGTTAGTCTTATGAAATAGGCCCAGAAGTTTAACAGTAACCCTAGAATTTTTAACAACGTAGACATCAGTCTGTAGTTGAAATAAATAAGTAAGCAAATAAGTGAATGTTTTCAAAACCAAATTTTATATTAAATGTATGCGAAGGATCACACGAACATCCTCTTTTAGTTCACCTTTCTTATCGCATTTTATGAAAATCATATTTATTCAGTGGTGCAACGAAAAGAAACAAAATGGCCATTCTTAGTTTTTGAAGAATTGCACACAAAATAATAGTTTACACAAAAGGTCTAACAGTATCCTTAAAAGCAGCTCCTCGATTATTATTAAATAACAAAGATAAGCTGAAAGTGTGGGTAAAGTCAATAATTATAATTAATTTGAAAACTTTATTTATTTTACTTATATTATGTAGGTTAGGTACTTTACTTATCCAAATTTCCATCCATTAGTGATTTGGTCGAATCGTTTTCCAATAGAACTGAACATACAGAAAAGTATTGCATTTATTCGTACCATTTCTAACAATCTCTCTCAAAAACTAAAATAGAAGAACAACAGAAAGATAATTGGCTAAAATTCCCAAATTGTAAGGTCCAAAAAAAAAAAAGAAAAAAGATCGAAGTAAAGGATCTTTCTAATGTCATTGGGGCATATTCATAGATGTTTGCTAAGCTCTTGCTAAGTAGTTACAAACCAAGTCCAGAGTTAAGGCTATTCATATATAAATTTAAACCTAAGCTTAGGGCTTGACCTGTGGTCTAACTTTAAACATAGGAAATGCTGTGTTTAAGTAGTTATTATCTAAGCCCAATGTCAAATTTGACTTTTTGTGAATTAAAAAGCTGAAGAAGTAATTTATACCAAATAAATGCTTCGTAAACTTATCGTCCTGAAAAATGTCGAAAGATACCGGAATTGAGGAAGATATTTGAGTTTGAGTTATTAAGTGAATTGCAAAATGTGCCACCAAGAAAAAGAAAAATAGAAAAGAAAGAAGAAAAAAGTTCCTTCTCTGGTTGCGACCAGTTCTCCTGCGTTCGCGTTTTATATTTTCTTTGTTGTTCATCTAAAATTATTATAGAATATTTGTTCGAGTTTCTTTTTTGGATTTTTAATTTAATAGTTTTGTTTTTGTTTACTTTTTTTGACATGCAATATGAGGAAGGACCACACAAAATGTACACTTTGGAAATATAAGTGTATTTTTTTCTTTGACCTGTCATTATTTGAAGTATAATTGTTGTAGAACATAACCTTAACCTGGGGTTCTACTAAACACAGCTGGGAAATTGACTATGAATAAGAGCTGTGTTTTTTTAACCAACAAGCCTTAAACTATAGATCAGGAAATCACGACTTAGTAATTCTCTATGAATACGTGGTGTTTTTTTTCAAAGAAATAGCTAAAAACATGAAAAATATTCATTATACATTCCTTAAGCTGTTGCTACACAAAACTGGAGTTTACGAGTATCTTATGAAATTTCAATAAGGTAAGCTTCAGTTTAACCTAATAACAGCTTAAACAATTTCTGTGAATATGACCCTTTAACCATAATAACAAATGGTTCTCAGTTTGAAGAAAAAAAGCTTAAAAATTCAGTTTACTCTTTGCGAAATGTTCATTCTTGGAATTGGATTGAACTGTTGCATGTTGAGTTTTCTGATAGTGTTTCAGTTGAAAAAAAAGCTTAGGCGCCAGAAACTCATCATTGAAATACCTATACAGTCTTTTTGTGTGAGAGGTTGTGCCTATTTGAAATTTTTGTTGGCTAAAAATATTAATTTAGTTCAGCCTTTGTCCTCCATCTAAATAGTAAATGGTTTTTGTTTTGTGCCCTTTTACACGAGGAAACTGAGTTTCCAGCAACTTTTAGTTCCTGGGTGAGAAGGGCAGGAGGAAAGAGGGGCGAACAGAATCTCCCCGCTCGAGGATTTGAGCAGAGTTTTTGACATTTCCTTTCACATCTAGGTTTAGGTGTGTTCAACCAATACCTAGATTTTCAAAGGAAATTTCAAAAATTGCCTGCAGATTTGTTTCCTCGTGTGAAAGGTACAAGAGATTTTTAAGGAGATTAAAAGAAAACGTCAAAAAAATCTCCAGCAACTTGTTTCTTCGTGTGAAAGGGGACTTTCTAAACACCTCAAAATGGAACAACAAGATTTTCAATGATGATTTTCAATGAGAGATGATAGATTGATAGATAGATTTAACTGGGGCTAGGATATTGATTTCTTTGTCACACGTGATGAAGCTGTCATTTTTTAAACTGTTGTCAGTGTTGCCAGAAAATATTTTCTGAAATCGGGAGATTGCCACTCTAGAAATCGGTGTAAATCGGGAAAACAGTTTTAAGCCTAAAAGTCATGCCAGGTGTCAAAAGTACCTCCGTTTTTATAAAAAACAAGGTTTTTTTCCGAAAATGTTTTTCAGGTTGTACATTTTTTCATACTTAAAGTAAATAAAATCATATTTCTTTTGAAAAAAATTGTTTGAAGGTGAAAAGTACTTTTTTTCAAAAAGCAACTTTGTTATATTTATTTTATTTAAATTCATTTTTAAATGTAATATTGTCAGTAAACAGTACGTAAAACTTCAAAATCAAAAATAAATATTTCCCTGAGGTATTTAATAGTCTTGTATATGGTGCAGCACCATTGGAGCTATAATGTTTAAATATTTGCAGCCTTATTTATTAGATTTCTTAGACGATTGTTGTGGATACCCATTTTCTTAAAAGTTTTCAGTAGTTGGAAATATGATTTATTTAATTAAATAAAATGTCAAGTTAGTCAAATCTTAGGCAACCAATTCCGTTGTCAAAGTTGGACAACTTTAGGACAACAGTGAACCAAGCTTATATCTTTTTGGAGTTGGTCGGATGTCTAGTGTTAAAAAAAGTTTATAAATTCGACTGTTTGTGCACCTTGCTAGCTTGGAAAGGAAAACGTAGATAATAAGACAACGATTTCAACAAAGATTAAAGTTTATTATCATTATTTTAAATATATTTATTTTGATTAAATTAAATCTGTGGTGTTTGGTAGAAACATGATAACTCCATTTTAAAATTTGCCTCCTTACCTCCACTTTAAATCGAGCTACAGACTAAACGAATGAACCGATTTTTCTCAAATTTGAAACATAACTTTTCAAGGAATATGTTCATAAATGTTCCAAATTTGAAGAAAATCGGTAAACTTGTTTAGGCTCTACCACGATTTAAAGAGGACGTAAAGACGCAAATTTAAAAATGGAGTTTCTACCACACACCACAGAAATAAAGTGCTAATTTTAATTATTTTGAATACATATTCAATCAGATTATACTTTTAAGTTCAAACAATTGCATTCCTGGAACTTCAAGTATTCTTTATAAAATAATTTTCTGACGCATGCACGCAGCCCGTTTCAAAACCCAAAATAAAAACAAATAGAGATTTAAGAAGAAGCTAATGACACGACAGAGACACATACACGTCCAGCAAATGAACAAAGGAGAAACATAAATTGCAATGGTAGATAGGTTTACTTCAGCTTAAGATATATTGAAAATCGGGGAAAAGTGTCATATTTCGATCAAAAATCGGTGTATCGGAAACAGGTCTGAATATCGGGAGAATTACGATAAATCGGTGTTTCTGGCAACACTGACTGTTGTTCATTTTGTGCAACCACGAATTCCATAGTAATCAGAAACTTGTTTCAAGTCCCTATTTTTCCTCTGCTTAATTGTTAATATTATGGCATCGCAATCGCAACTTGCTTTGCTTTTGATTAATTTAGATTTCACATTAAACTTTTTAAATATGGGGAGTTTTATTCAGTTGAAATATGATTATTTTCCAAAAAAAAAAGGTCAAAAGTAGAACCCTATTTTCGTTGTACCTATACATTTTTCACTAAAAATCTAAAAAGCTGTTTTGCTTAGAATCACTTTTAACATAACAGGTGGGAAGTTCAAACAAAATCGTTTGATCCACTTTCGAGAAAATTTGAATTAAAAATAAAAATCAATTGTGGCATCTAGTTATACTGTTCAAGGAAATCACAAACTAAATGCTCTCTCTATACTAAATTCGACACTTTTCAGCCCATCTTTTTAGGTTCTAGCTCGAATAATATTTGATTTGAAAATTGATCCAGATCAAAAAATGTGGATAATGTAATGCAGTTAATAATAATATGTAATAGGAGTAGGTAGCATAGAGGAGATTTTGCGTAAAGTTAACCTACTCAATGAATACTCCCTTTGTTATTACTTCGACAGCCCCGACCGTATGTATCTTTGAAATTGAAACACTATCTACCGTCAAAGAGAAGAGCATCAAACCGGGTCAATTTCAGCAGTTTCAGATTTCATGAATGAATCTATTTTATTATGTTCCTCGCTCCTCCTGTTGGGTAACAAAATAAAACCTAAACTCCACCTGAAAACATAGTAATTTTTTTCTTTTAAATCATTTAATCATACCAATTAGGTACGAACGTTTTTGAATAATAACGTCTATTTTTTTAATGTCATCGTTTTCTCGCGGACATTTTCATTGCATGAACTTGAACTGAACTCTTTTATGTTCTGTTTTTTTTTGTGTTCGTTACTTTTTTTATACTTATTTATTGTGCACTTGCAGAGAGCGTAAAGGGTGTTTTTTGATGTAATGGATTTGACGGTGGAAAATCAATAAAACCGCAACTGTCTTTCGTTTGTACTCGTAGGCACCTACTTTATGAGTTTCGCAAACAGAATACGTATGTAGGAATGTATTTTTATTTATTTTGGAACGGAAAGGAACTAATGTTTCTAAATCTGGGTGCATTCATCGCAGGTGATTTAAAAACCGGCTGTTAGATGTTAAAGTACACTTAGAATAAATTTAGAAACGTTATTTATAGGTAGGTATATATTTTTGCAACGTTGATATAAAGCTGTAGGTATTCAAACTTAAAATGTATTTTTAACTTTTGCTAAAGGAAATACATATATTGTTTCTTTGTACAAAAAAAAGTCTGGGGTTTTAATCAAACGATGATAGAGAAATAATAAAATAAGTGGTTTTCGACACATCACCACCTGTGACCCGTCGCGTCGTCTTTCTGTTAAGTTTGAACCTTAACGCTTAAGTGGATTCACTTTAAGACTTGAACGCAATGAATGTAGCTGTTGCTGTAGCTTGTAGCGAAAATGAATTTTGTTTAGCTTCCGCTAACACCATACATTTTTTACTACATTAACATCTGCACATCATTGCAGCGTTGTATTTTGTGAACTATTTTCGAACCTTTCTCTTGTCGGCCAATAGTCAACGATGTTGATTCAAGCAAATCAACATAATGTGAACTCGGCTTTAGAACGGTTCAGAACGTTAGGTATAGCTTTCATGTAACGACTTTGATTTTTTTTTTCAAATTTTGTCGAGAACTGTACCTAAACTTTTTGGCTTTAACTTCCTATATAGGCAGGTATATAGGACAAAAATGCAAATGAAATAAAGGTTTTGGTTTGGGTTTCCTGTTGTAGGTATCTCAGGAATGCATTAAATTACATTAATCTCAATTGAACTGAAACACTGTTACATTAAAATTTTCACTTTATTTAATGTTTATATTTTAAATTGTTTTGGCAAATAAAGAGCCTAGTTTTAAATGCTTTTATTTTTATAAAAACTAATTAAAAAACGCAAAAGACTGTAAATAATGCATAAAAGAAAGCAAATGAATGCAAGAATGGAAATTAATAAAAAGAATGCAAACGAATGCGAAACAATGTAAATTAATGCAAAAAATGCAAATGAATGCAAAAAATGCACGATTGCATTCAACTGATTGCTATAAAATGAAAGGGGGACAAATGATTGCAATAATTTCAATGTCAAATGAATGGTGATTGTAGAATTTGAAGTCGCAGTCTGAAAGCGAAATTAATAGATGCAATCTTTTGTTTTAATTCAATAAATGATTTTTAATGAATTAAATCACAAAGGGAGCTGTACAATATCCCGCAAACCAAAATGTCGAAAGATGAAATCTGGCATTTTTTTAAAATCTCGAATAACGAAATTTCGCAAATTGAAAAACAAGTTACAAAATCTCGCTTTTAACAAATCTCGCACCGAAAAAAATCTTGCAAATTAATACCTCGCAGTTTAAAATCTCGCAGATTCAAATTTCACAGCAACGTATCGTTCTAGGTTTGCACTGAAAAATCAAAATCCTGCAAATGGAAAACAAAAACCCGAAAACGGAAAACTTTTTTTTAACTTTTGTTGCCAACATTTAATACTTTTAACAATAAGAAAATGTAACATAACTAATTTCCTTATAAAAAAACAAATGAGGTATAAGCTGTGTTTTTAGAAAAAAAAAAGAGATTTATTTCTTAGGCTACATGAAATTTGGCCCCAATGAAAAATGGCCCCAAACAATAAATGAAAAATGGCCCCAAAAATGGGGCCTTTTTTCATAATGAAATATGGCCCCATTTTCAAAAAAGAAAAATGGCCCCAAAATAAATGAAAAAAAGCCCCAAAAAAAAAAAGGAATACTCAAACAAAAAATGAAAAATCGCCCCAAAAATGTATATGAAAAACAACAACAACTTGAGCTATTTTATTTTTACGGTTTGGGGTGATTTTTCATTTTTTTGGGGCGTTTTTTCATTTTTAGTTTAGTTTGATTATGAAAAATGGCCCCAAGTTTAAAGAGATTTTTTTTAATGGAAAAATCTCCCTAAAAATAATGACAAATATTTTTTAAATCTAAAATCATGTGATTTTTGTACGATTATTTAAACAGGCTTTTGATGCCGATCGCGCAATTTTATTAGATATGTTCATAATATACATTATATCAATTATATCAATATACATTATATCAAATTCTTAAAAGATCATTTTGGGACAGTGATTAATCAAACGTACAGGAAAATCGCACGATTGGCAAAAATATATGCATGTATGTATGTAGAACTTATGCAGTATTTCATTTTATTTTATTTTAAAACCAAAAATCGCGCGATTTTTGGTTTTAAAATAAAATAAAATGAAATACTGCATAAGTTCTACATACATACATGCATATATTTTTGCCAATCGTGCGATTTTCCTGTACGATTATTTGATCAGATATATCAAAAGCTACAAGGATCATTTTGAGACCATGATTAAAAATAATCGTACACGAAAATCGCGTGATTACCATGGACGATTGTTTAATCACCATCCCAGAGTAACAATTAATTTAAAATAATAGGAAAAAAAGGCTTGACTCTTATCTACGTCAATTTTTCCAAAAACAACTGGATTTTTTTTGTCCGATTTGGAACAAAGCCCATTTTTATGAGTTTTTAATTTAAGATAAGTTTTGGGGCCTTTTTTCATTTAATTTGGGGCTATATTTCCATTTTCAATTTGCGGCAATTTTTCATAATGAAAAATGGCCCCATTTTTTGGGGTTATTTTTCATTTTTGTTTAAGAATGAAAGTGTGGGGCCATTTTTCATAATGAAATTTTACCCCAAATTAAAAATGAAAAAAGGCCCCAAAACCATGAAAAATCACCCCAATTCACAAAATTTTATTTTATTTTAGTTGTTGTTGCTTCTCATATAAATTTTTGGGGCCATTTTTCATTTTATGTTTGGGGCCATTTTTCATTGGGGCCAAATTTCATGTAGCCTATTTCTTATTTTTGCTGAATTAAGTAATTTTTATTTTAAAGCAAGCGAAATGTGTTTTAGCCCGTATGACAATACATTTTTCTCTCATTTTTAATGAACTGCAAATGAATTAAAAGCAGAACGTACACTGAGGGAAAAATGTATGCACATAGCCCATAAATGTATTGACTCATCCCATATTTTTCTGCACACATAACATTGTGTACTGATTCCATTATCAAATCTGTACTGTATACAAGCATTTATTTGCATGATGTATAGTCAATGAAGAATCTATTGACCCATCGCACAAAACACTGTCGGATACCTCGCGATAATTTTCGTAATTATGTACTCAGCGAAGTGTCTATAGAATCATTGCATTAATAATAATGTTCAATTTGAGTCAATACATAAATCCATGAGGGTTATCTGCGATGAGTATACATGGTTGTTTAGTGAGTAAAGGTATAGGGTAAAGGCATGCATTTTTCCATACACTCATTACATTTATATAAATATGCCATGGATTCACTACATTAATGTGTGGCGGTTATCTGTGTTGAGAAAATTTGTATGTAGTGAGTGAAGATTTTACACATTCATTAAATATAAATAAATATTCCTTACACACATCACAATAATATTACCGGATGAGTATGTAGTGAGTACAGTATCTATGGACTCATTTCATTAATATAGATACTCTATGTAATCTTTACATATATGAGTAAATACTTGTGTAGTAGGAACATTTTATGTATACTTATTACATAAATACTTTACAATTATCTGTGATAAGTACACAATTATTTTCTGAGTACAGATTGTTTGCAATGATTACATTAATACAAATATTTGTTGTATTCACTACATAAATAAGGCTAATAATCCTGTGATGAGTATAGAATTATTTACTCATGGCATAATTACGTAAAAGTTATCTGTGATGAGCAAATAATTAGGTAATGAGTACATTTTTAATGCACTCATTACATAAATACAAATATTATATGTGCTCATTACAACAATGCGTTACATTTATCTGTGATGAGTAAACAATAATTTAGTGAGCATAGATTGTTTGCACTGATAACATAAAAACTAATGTTTTTTGTGTTCAGTACATAAATAAAACTAGGAATCCTGTGATGAGTAAAGAATTATTTATTCATTACATAATTATGTAAAAGTTGTCAGTGATGAGAAAATATTTGTTTAGTGAGTACATTTTTAATGCACTCATTACATAAATGCAAGTATATATATAAATTATAAAAGTATATATATATACTTGCATTTATGTAATGAGTGCATTAAAAATGTACTCATTACATAAAAACGATTGATTCAAAATAGCTT
This sequence comes from Dasysyrphus tricinctus, assembly GCA_963921185.1. Lineage (NCBI taxonomy): Eukaryota > Metazoa > Arthropoda > Insecta > Diptera > Syrphidae > Dasysyrphus > Dasysyrphus tricinctus. The sequence continues at coordinate 38,775,438 of OY992532.1, read as the reverse complement.
TTTATGGCCTTTAGTCCTACAAATTGGCGTTTCGTTCGGCTTACTCACTTGAACTCATCTGTGACATAGTGAGGGCTTTGTCATACGCAATTTGTACAAAGTTCAGTTCAACTTACATGAGATTTTCAACGAAAATCGACTGTAAACTATATCCAACAAGATTAGAATTCCTAATCATTAAGCTGGAAGTTTTTTTGCCTGGGGCCAGGCATGGTTAATTAAAAATTGCGTTTGACGAATTGTATGCGAATTTTGAATAAATACACGCTGCCTATACTCATCGCATATGTGTATGTAGTGGTTATAGTTTTTACTGGGAGTTTGAGGTAATTTTAAATAAAATATAGACTGAACAAACGTACCTTTATACTCAACGCATAACTTGGTATACTGGTTAAATGTTATTACATAAATATTGAATCAATACACGTTGTTTCTACTCATCGCACGATCGACTGTGAAATCCATTATTGTTTTATTTTGATAACTGACAGGTTTTAAATATTACTTCTTCATATTGAATGGATACACGTTGCTTATACTCATTGCATTATTCGCTGTAATATGAGTAACCATTTTTTATTTGGATAGATGGTGAGTTTCAGATATTTCTATACTTAAATAAAGACTGAATACACGCTGCTTGTAGCCATCGGATAACTTGCTGTGATTTATGTTTTTTTTTTTAATTTCTGGCAGTTTTTTAAATGTTTGCCACATAAATATTGAATAAGCACACGATGCTTGTAATAGAATTTTAGATAGTGTTTAGTCAATACAATACTATATATTGAGTCAATATGATCTATGTATATTCAATGCATGTAATAAAATTTCCTTACAATGAATACATATATTTTGGTGATTTCTTTTGACACATAATTTCAAATGTAACCAGTGCACGTTGAATCCACTCAGTAAATACAACTTTTATGGCAGTTTCATACAAACTTTGGTACATAACTTTTACATAAATATCTTTGTGCTGAGTGCATAGGTTTTTCCCTCAGTGTACAATTTCTTATTCGAACTTCGATAGGTAGGTATGAGTGGGTACGCACTATATCCATAAATGTAAAAATGTCGCAAGAAATGTATGAAAAATGTGACTTTCAAATAATATTTGTCAGGTTCTGGCAGATTTTTCTTGACATTTCAGAATTAAAAATCAAAAATAATTTCAAGGTAGGTACCTACTCAGTCACAAAAGAAATTATACATTGAACACTACAGAACACTAGTTTATGATGTACATAATATATTCACTTTTGGGACACATTGTAATTGTGAAAACTAATTTAGAGAAATTCTATCTCTTTCTCAAAAACACTTTTTATCCCTTTTTGCTCTGCTGACACTTTGATTGTTTTAATGAGACATAAAATGAATAAGAAATGTAGTGTCATACAGGCCTTAAGCGGGCCATTCACGTTAAGACTGTCACACAGGCTGTCGATCGGACTGTTGCAACGACTGTCGAAAGTACGCACACACGTTGCGAACCAGTTTTACGAACAGTGTGTCAAAAAATTCCTTCAATTTGTTTTTTATTTATTTCGTCTCCTAGAAACAAAATAAAAACTATGAAGATTATTCGTAGACTGAGTAGTTCCGTCGCAAGGACTGTCTCAAAAACTGCCATTCACTAAACGACCATTCGGTCGTGTCGCAAGGTTCGTTGAAATTTTCAACGGACTTCCAACCTGTCGTTAGTCGCACGGTCCGATGTACAACAAGGACATTCACGGTAGAACCTGTCGTATACGACTGAAATTTGTCGGACAGTCCTTACGAAAGTTTTAACGTGAATGGCCCGCTTTAGCAATGCTTCACAAAGTACCTACTCAATTTTCGACATATGAAGTCTTCATACATTTATTTATGGAACTTAAAAATAGTTTTTAGTTCAATTCCAATTACGATTAACTGCCTGAACAGAATACAGTCTCTTAATTCTCTCTTGTTGTCTTGACAACAATTGAAAAATACTCCGTAACAATCGATAAATAATAACGGTGTGATCTAAAAGTATAGAAGATTTACATATTTTGCCGAAGGTATAGGATACGTTGAAAAATTTAATTGCATTGCAACAAATAAATGTTTTTAATATAAATCTAGCAAATTTTAGTCCTGCGGAAGATTTTAATTTGCTAGATTTTGATTGAAAAAATGGATTTGTTGCAATGCAATTAAATTTTACGAGATTTTAGTTTGCGGGATTTTGTCATGGCGAAATTTTGAAAAGCGGGAAAAATGGTATTTCGTTATGCGAAATTTCAAATGCGAGATTTTAGTTTGTGAGATTTCGTACCCAACCTATTCTTAAAAGATTGCGCAGTTTTTTACAATGCATGATATGCGTGTTCTTCTTAAGAGTACAAATTATGTAAATTTGAACTCGTGTTTGAGTCACAGACACCACCAAAACAACATGGCCGCCACTGACAAAGTCAAAGTGTCAACATTGCCCCATCCCTATTGTAAAACCCTTTAGATAATGATTGATGCAGAATTGTGTAGAGAGGCTGTGTAGGTATATTAAATATTTATGCTGGACTTGCACGACTGATAAATCGTCATATTTTAAATTCAGGGGGTCTAGCACTTAACTTGATACAATCGAGTTTAGTCGATACAATCGAGTATAGGTGGTTCTTTACTTGGCTCAGTAGATGTTTTCTATTCAAGTGAACCAAATAAGGAACAGCTTATGCTCGATTGTATCAACTCAACTCGATTGTTTCAAGTTCCGTGCTGGCACCCCAGTATACCCATATCTCAAATTATTTCTCCCATTTCAGGTGTTTCTTGCTTATTCCAATAAATTACCTATCGTTCTTTTCTTTGAAATTAAAAAAAAAAATTAAGCTCATACTTCATACATAGAAAAATGTTAAGTTTACCATTAAATCAAACTATAAGAACCTCGATAATGTAAACTCGTAATCAAAATATCACCTTCATAGGCCTTTGGAAAATAAATAAAGACGACCAAACACAAATACCCATTAAATTGTTAAGAAAAAAGGGGGAATCTATAAATATCTACAAAGCCTACGAGTAAATCACACACCCTTTCAACTTGTACCTACAACAACATAAATATTAAGTTGACAAATAATAATTTCTGACAAAAAGAGGAAATTTTATACTTGTGCCATGCAACGCACTTGAGTTTACAATTCAAAAATGTTTATTTCGATAGTTTATTTTTATTAATTTATTTTCCCAATATAATTGATGACATTATTCTTATCTTAACTGGTTTCAAGATAAAAATCTTTGGTAGGTTCTTCTATCTTCATATAGTTCGTCTTGTTCTAGGCCAGTTTTATTTTATTTTTTAACTAATTATTATTGACATGATGTCATTGCTTGTTAAAGATGGAAAGTATATAGGTATCAATCAATTCAATTTATTTATGACGTCAATTTTTTATATATAACAAGTGTGTACACTGTTACTGTACAAACATACAATATTCTGATATCTTGTCAGTTATTATTATTTTCTTTTTTGTTTTAAACAAACAAAAAATTATTATTCGTATTTGGTTCGATTGTGTATGCAGCTGCAGATGTGCGGCATTTATAAGAGATTTCTTAGAAGTAAGAAGATGTATTGTAGAAAAAAAAGTAAATTGTTAATAATAATTATCTTCTTGACTATATATTGTTATAATGATAACAGATAAAGAGTTCTGTTTGATTAGCATTTGAAACAAAACTCTTGTGAGTGAATAAAAACGAATTAAAATGTAGGAACTCTTCCTACGCGATGTATATAAATATATAGGTAGTACAAACTCTTATCTTGGGAATTTTTATTTACCAGGTGTGAAGAAAATTGTTTATTTAGAGAATGTTATTTGTGCTTTATTGTCTTTTTGTGTGAGATATTAGCGAATTAAAAATTCTTTGTTTAAAATAAAATTTTACTTGATTTTAAGGGCTAGTATTGGTTTCGTGTTAAAAAAAATACTTCGAAGTTTAAATGAATGAATTCAAAATATAGATTTGGTCATACCCTACGTAGGATTTAATATCAAAGGGCACGGTAGTGCCCAGCCAAGTTCGCGGCACTACACCCTTTTTGCAGGAACAAACTCAGGCGATTTTCAACCCCCCTCTAACTTCAGTACCAATAAAGTCAGAAACTTCAAATTCGGAGTATTTGCTGAACTGATCAAACAAAGGTGGCTCACCAAATTTAAACTCTTTAGCATTAGTAGTTCCCAAGATATAGGACTTCAAAAATTGCAAAAACCGTAACTGACTGACTCACTGACTCACTGAGTGACTCACTGACAGATCATCAAAATTATGGAGCACTTCCCGACATAGTAGAAACTTGAAATTTCGCACAACGGTAGGCCTTGTGGTACATACAAAGGAAAAAATCGAAAATCTGCAATTTTCTATTCAGGGGGCGTGGCATCCACCCACTTTCTTAAATATTCTATAAATTATATAGAGCCTTTCCGATTGTTGTAGAACAATGAAAATTGGTAAGTCGGTAGGGTTTGAGGTACTTAGAAAGAAAAAAATTTAAAAATTGGAATTTTCCATACAGGGGGCGTGGCATCCACCCACATTCTTAAAAATTCTTATATATTATATGGAGCACTTCCGATTGTTGTAGAACGATGAAAATTGGTAGGTCGGTAGGGCTTTAGGTACTTAGAAAGAAAAAAAATTGAATAATTGGAATTTTGCATTCAGGGGGCGTGGTATCCACCCACATTCTTAGAAATTCTTATAAATTATATGGAGCACTTCCGATTGTTGTAGAACGATGACAATTGATAGGTCGGTAGGCCTTGAAGTACTTAGAAGAAAAAAAAATCGAAAAATTGGAAGTTTCAGTTCAGGGGGCGTGGCATCCACCCACATTCTCAAAAATTCATATATATTATATGAAGCACTTCCGATTGTTGTAGAACGATGAAAATTTGTAGGTCGGTAGGACTTGGAATTGTCCATTCATGGGTGCCATCCACCCTCTTTATCAGAATTGCTATTATTTGTATGGAGCACTTTCGGTTGTCGTAGAATTATGAAACTTTGTAGAGCGTGACTTTCACCTGACAAAATAAATCTTTGCAAAAAGGAGTGAAATCACAACAAAAACATAAATGTTAAAAAAGGAGCCAAGTTCTTATGTGTACAATAAACCTGTGCGTAAAAAGTCAGCCAAAAAAAGTAATGAGATCTAAAATATATGCCAAGTTTTAACATTCATGAAGTTTAATATCAAATATCTTAAGTAGAGTAATATCGAAACAATTCCAAATCATGACAGAAATTTGGTATTGTTGTGATTTATATTAAAGGATTGATCAAATGTTAATTATCCGAAGAATTAATGTTTTGTGTACCGAATCTTTATATACTCGTAGACAATATGTTGCAGCGTTATATATTTTTTTCGAGATTGTGTGTTGAATAAAAATTAGTTTTAATTATAGATCCTACCTACTCCTCTACTTAGTAGGGTCAACAGAATAAGGTTCTTATGATGGCATAATTGTAGGTATGTAAGTGATGGCATAATTGTAGGTAAGTGAAGGGTTTTCCATTAGCGACGGGTCAATGTTAACAGTTTGTGGTGGCCATGTAGTGTTGGTCTCGTCTGTCAAATTTGTTGTTTATTATCAAGTCACTGGTACCAAATCACCACGACAAGTTAGGCTAAGGAGTAACACCTGCAAATGATAAAACTCTTTTATCAAAATGCCTGATTTTATTTTGGTCTCTGAAATTTGGATTTTGAAAAAAAAACGATTATTTTTTACCTGGGTTTAATTTTTATGCAAATACGAATGAACACTTTGCGGCGGGGGGTGTCGGTTGTTTTATAAAGTCAAATTATAATGTGTCTGAAGTTGAGTATAGCAGTGCCGATATATTAAAATTGTCTTTGAAAATAGGGACGAAGGTTTTGGTTTTGTTATGTGTATGGGTATAGACTCCATTTATTATAAATGTTTTGGTATTTGTGGATGAATTTTCGACAATTTTGTAGAGTGTTTAATCTGGAAATTTAATAGTATTAGGGGATTTTTCAAATGTATATCCATTTAACTCGATCTATTGGCTTCAAATGGGCTAGTCTGTTTTATTAATTAAGTTTCCAAAACAAGTTCCGGAAAATGTATAGACCATATAAATGGCCGTTTCAGCTTCTCTAAGTTCCTTTGAGAATCGTGTATTTGATATGAATATCTTTGACCATTGTATGATAGGTTGCTGGTTGATAAAATAACAAGTAGAAGTAAATGTCTTAAATAATTCCATTTCTCCTGACTTAATACGACAAATAGATTTTCGAAAACTTAAATATCATCTGGTTTTCGAGCATTGGGAAAAAGTAATAGGTATACTGAAATTGATGTTTCTTAATCTAATGATATTTTTATCAAGTCCCTAAGTGACCATATAATTTAATTCAACTTTCACTTATAATTCTAAAAAAATAAAGAACGCGTCTCAAACTTTGGATAGCTTCCTTCTTACTGAACAAAATTAAGAAAACAAATATGCTCAGATTGTAATGTCGGAAAAAATCAGGTAACTTTTGCTTAAACAAGAAATATACTTAAAAATGTGTCGTGAATTAAAAAAATCGAAATTCCTATTTGTCGGGAAAGCTACTTTAGTAATATGTTTAATTCAGTTAAAGGCTATAGAAGAGGTGAATGGCAGTTAGTGAAGAATTAAAAAAAAACACTTGTTGTGAAAAGGTCATTTGAAGTTTCCAACATTGATTCTTTGATTTCCAATAAACTAGATAGGCTTTTAAAGATAACTTCACTACCGTAACTGTGAATGCACTAACGACTTTAAACCTTTCACTACGTAACACATGGAGTCCAATAAGTAATCCTTTGAACCCTCACAGGGAAATAACTTTGTATTTGAGCCGGTTACTGGATAAGAGCTCCTTAAAATAATCGGGTCGTTGGAGAACTCGAATTCTTCAGGTTTTGATAACTTATCAAATTCAGTCCTTAAAAATATTGCTTGATTTTTAGTTAACGCTATAGCGTAGGTATATTTTCAATAAAAGCATTTTTTCTGGAGTTTTTCCAATTGCTTTAAAGTTTAAAGTGTGCCGATATTTTGCCTCTTAAAAAAGGATCAAAGGTTGACTTAAGTAATAATAGACCTATCTAACATTTACCCTCAATAAGCAAGATATTTGAGAAAGCTATTAAAGTTGGAATGGTAGATTTTGAAAAAAAAAAATAACATTTTTTTCAGTTCAGTTCAGTATGGGTTTCAGAAAGGTAAATCTACAGAAGATGCTCTCCTACATTTTTGTTCCCAAATCTTTGTCAACCTGGATAAAGAGAAATGTACGGGAGGCCTTTTTCTAGATATTTCTAAGGCTTTTGACATGGTTAATCATGTCATGATATATTGCTGGCCAAAACTGAAAAGAGGTGGGTTTCAGGTTTTTATTTGGAACACGTTCGAATCTTACTTGAAAAATTGATTTCAAAGAGTAAAAATTGATAACATCAAGAGCGAAGCTAAAATTCTTACAATTGGAGTACCTCAGGGTTCTGTTTTGGAACCAATTCTGTTCTTGATCTTTATTAACTCTTTGCTTAATCTGAAATTCAAGGGAATATTAACAGCTTTTGCGGAAGTTGGTTGCTTCAGATAGTCCTTTGAATCTCATATGGGATATACATTTTGTTCTTCATTTGCTAAGAGCCTGGTTTGCTCAACATAATTGATAATAATTAGTTCCAAACCTAAGCTAGGTAATGTTTTATAAGTTTGATGGGCCATAATGAGTTTGAAGCTGAGGTCATCTTTCATGCAACTTTAAATAGTTGCAAGATCCATAAGATAATAGCAGTTTATCCTCTGGTACTTTTAATGATACAATATTCTGTAGCGATAAATGCTTTTTGATTGAACACGTTAACGAATTTAAATATTTGAGACTAATAATTTCGGAAAATTTCAGAAATTTGTATTTCTTACGCAAAATTTGCTCATCTAAACTGTTGTTAAAAATCTATTACGGGATTTGTCATTCTAGATTACAATATGGGATTGCTTATTGGGTTGGTATCTTCTTAAATAAAGTTCAGACACTTATGTCCATTCAAAAACACATCTTGAAGCTTATTTGTGAAAACCACGCCCATTTAAAAGTTTTCCATTGTTCAGGGAATTGAAATCTCTCCCTTTAAGGTTCTTCTTTGATAATTTAGTGATTTGTTTGGCTTCTTTTGTAATTTAAATTGTTTAATTTAATTGATCTCGAATTTGAGCTCAAAACATATGTCCATCATATTAGGTTGTCACCATATTTGAGGTTTTTGTAATTCAAAGTAATATTTAACTAATTTTGTCAAGCTTTCTGATCTTCATCAAAATTTGGTTTAAATAGGTAATTCCAATATGATTTTTTCCGATCTCGAAAATTCTTTGTTGAAATCTATGTTTCTGGCATATTATGCCATATCAGCAGTTTTTTTCCTTAAATAATTTATAAAGGGTCAGGTGAGGTGAGGGCTAACAACTGAATAAGGATTTATCGGAGAGGAAAAATTACATTTTTTTTTTAAATAGGTATAATATTTGTACTTGTTGGTTGAAGCCCTGGTCCACCCCGGACTGTAGCGCCACCTTAAGTACCTAAGTAAGTACCTACCTAAGTATTTGTACTTCCTAAGATCGTTTCAAATTTAGTAGAAACAAAGAAAAAGAATATTTTCCGATCTTAAATAACCTCAAATATAGCGAACAACTTTTTTTTTCAATTAAAACGGGTAGGCTAAAAAACTTGACATGATGGATTAATTCTGAGCTCATCAGACTCTATTTAAGTTAATATACGTAGGTATATGTAAGTTCATGCAAACCTTCAGTTTGGTTTCTGTTACCAACCAGAAATGTCAAAGTATGTTGGCCAGTGTGATTAATGTATAGGTGTAAGCAGATGCAAAGGTAAGCCAGCTTAGGTGTGACTCCGAGTTTCAAAAAAATGGGTCTTAAAGTAATAAATTACTGAGTCAATGTTAAAATTCGGACACACAATTTAAAAACCAAATCACGGTAAATCCTGAGTGGCATTTGGCTCAATAAGCTCAACCGATAATCCCGCACTACAATTAAGCAACATTATAACCTTACAGCAGTCTCGTGAACTGCACTCACATGTTAACCCGTCAAGATTGGCAAAGCATTAAACAAATAACAACCCAACTGCGATAGTGCTTACATAAATCTTGTCTCTTAAACTAGTTGTGTGCTAGTTATTCAAAGCGGCTGCTGTTAACTTAAAGAGTTAAAACTTTAAAATCATTACAAAAAACTCCCTCATTAGCCTGGAAATGTTATCACCACAAATAATGTTTTTTTTCTCTTCTTTCCCACAGTATTTATGAATTAACTCATTACTTAAACAACAACACTCTGCATTCTATATTTGTTGTGTTCTGTGGAAATCTATTTTACAGATACTGCTGCTGCCCTGTGCCTGTTTGCATTACAAAAATTAGTATGACATTTGGACGCATAGATGGCCACGAGCTTTTTTTCTTCATGAGAATACTATAGAATTTATATACAATGCTCGGACCACATATTGCTGCCGCCTATTATACATCTACAGCAATTGGTTAGCTTCAATGTGTTATGTCGTTGTGTGCGTTTACTCTTTCATGTTGTTGCGGCCTGAAGACCTGAAATGCTATTTAGTGCCTCTGGCATTTCCATATACAATTTAAGAAGATGCAGTGTGCAGCATTCGGTTAATTTGTTTAGAAAACATATACGCATTATCCTACATTCGAAGAGTAAATATTATAATGCCAGCTTTTTTGTTGTTTCGTACTCGTATATTGACTTGAGAAAGTTCTCCCAAAAGCAATTTCCCTCTTGCTCCAGCCGAAACGACATACGAGGCCAGTTTGTTTGTTTTCCAACTCCAGAGGCTTCTTAAAATAATAATAATTCACCCAAGCAAACTGATACGAGCTCTGCATCTTTTTATTACCCGCGACTTCATTGGAATGCATCTGATGATCTTCTTTTTAGTTTTTCGATTTTTCAGCATAGTTTGTGTATATGTGCATGCTCATTAAGTGGGGGCAGCAGCATCGGCTGCAGTACAGTTATTATAGTGCACTGCAACTGCATGTTAATAAGCCAAATACAAAAATACTAAATATACGAGAAACCGAGAAAGAAAGAGAGAGAGAGATTGTTTCTAAGAAAACGCTGCTAATAAAAATATTCTTCAAAGTAATTTTCTAGACGAGCGCAAGTAGATTTACCACGCGTTGTGTACCTACTTGCATTAAATAGAAAAATGCACTGCAGATATTAGGCGCGCTCTGCAGTTTTTTTTTTGCAGCTTGCACATTTGGCTATGCTAGAGTTAGTGCCGGTTTTTCCATGGTGCTCTCTATATTGTAGGTCAACGAACCATCACCTACTCCAACAAAGACGATGACGATGATTCTTTTCATTTCTATGAGAGGTAGGTGACTTTTACTTGGCTTTTGAGGGGCAGGTATTGGTTTCATGAATTTAATATTTGGGTTAAAATTCCTTCAAGAACTAACCATCAGAATGAAATATAATTTACATAATATGAATGTATGTATGTGTATGTGTTGGTAAGTCAGAAGTGCATGTCGGTAAAAAGTTTTGAAGTTCTTCGATAGATGGCGCTGAAAATTAAAAACTAAAAAACTGACCAATAAAGTGAGCTGAAAATGATGCAATGCATTTTTTAAGAAGTGAGAAGTGCACCCTAATTAAAAATGCTTCTATAGATGGCGCTGAATAAGAATACTTCAAATGAAATTGAAAGAAATTAAAAAAAAATTATAGAAAAACTTATACAAATTTAAAGACTTAAAAGTTAATCCATATTTCTCTTTGTGGAGTTTTTTTTTATGAATACAAAATTTAATGAATAGGTTTTTTGGCATTTACTCGATTTTTTTAGGTTAGGTTAGGTTAAATGGGGTGGTGATCGTGATACGAGAAGGTCGCATCACCTCACTCGGATCTCAATGGATCCATTGTGCTCCCCTGGGTGTAGGCAAGGTAGGTATAAGGAGGGGGAAGGAGATTGATTATTGGAAGTTTAGGTATGGGGGGCCTCCTTGAACCATCCTGAGTTTTGAATGCATTTAAGGATGTTTCTTAGTGGCAAACACGAGACGTCGCCCAATTCGTCGAAAAGGTATTCTCCGAGGACTGCCTTTCAAGTTTTGGCTAGGCTGGGGCATTCACAGAGGAAGTGAACTGAGCCCTCCTCCGCCTCTTTATCCTGACACCCTCTACATAAGTCAGATGAGCCGATGCCCATTCTACTTAAGTGGGTTCCCATTGTGTTGTGACCCGTTAGGATTCCAACCAATAGGGAGAGTTGAGGCCTGCTTAGCTTGAGTAAATACTCAGTTGTTTTTTTTAAATATCCGGCCATAAGTTCCTCGAAATACGACAGGTATCAATTGTTGACCATCTGTCGCTGGCAACTTTGAGAAAACTCTGGCAAATTCTTCTTTTTTCTTGCTCTAGTGGCATAAGAACAGAGCAGTCGGTTTGGCTCGGACCAAGAGATGATCCGTTTTTGGCCAATTCATCTGCCATTTCGTTCCCGTATATGTCACGATGTCCTGGGACCCATCGAAGGGTAACTGTATTTGATGCGCTGAGTAATTTCAACTCATCACGACAGTGATCAACCAGTTTTGACTTTGTAACAAATGAGGTAATGGCTTTGATTGCCGCCTGGCTATCAATAAAAATGTCAATATTTTTGTTAACTAACTTACATGTGTAAAGGCTCTTTGCAGCCTCACAAACTGCGAGCACTTCCGCTTGAAAGACACTGCGGAAATCTGGAAGCTTAATTGATCTGTCTAAGGGTGGGTTAGCTGAAAAAATGCCTGACCCTACCCCTTCATTAGTTTTTGAGCCGTCCGTGAAGACCGAAACATGATTATCGTATATGACCCGGTAGGCTGGCCACCAAACCAAACATGCGTAAGTCAGGATTGGCCTTATTATGGCTGTGTACATCCAATGAATGGTTTTAGGGCTTGGACCCCATCTTTTACCGAAGATTCAATTTTTTTAGAAACATAAATATGTATAATTCTCAGTGACTTCTTATTTTCATACGGTTGTTGGTAATCATCGACTTAGCATTGCGTATTGATAGGGCATGATGGTATCTAACTGATCAGCCACCATCATCATACCTTGGCGAAACACAAAAAAATTGATTACCTAATGGGCAAAAAACCTATTCAATACTTTAAATGAACTAAGAGCTCAAAAAATAACAATTCGATTGAACTTAAAACTTACACAATATTTAAATTTGAACTGAGAAATGCACTTTAAGCTAAAGCTTTCAAGTTTTCCGATAGATGAAAATGAACATCAAAATCTCAAAAATGAATTATACTTTAAAACTAACAATCCGATTGAGGTGGAAATAATAAAAAGATTTGTCATGAAGTGACAAGTGCACGTATGTATGTAAATCAAAATTTTCTAATAGACGGTGGTGAACATACAAATTATAAAATTCGTTGCGTAAAAATAAATAAAATCTAAAAATTAATAATAATAATAAACTTACATCATAAGGATATTCATACAACGTCGTAAGGCCATCGTAAATGCAGAAAGAAGAATTTAACAGATTAACGCAGTTTACAACTTTAATACGCTTACGATGATTTTACGCTGTTGCATGAATACCCTTTGATATCAGATGAGAAATATGTACATACAGGGTGTCCCGGACCTGAGTGGTCCGAAAAAATAATTTATTCATGAATTATCCATAATTTAACCCTTTTTTTCGGGCTTCTTTGGTAAAAGTACCTTTTGTTTGATTTTTACATTTGGTTTTCGGTAATGGACTAATAAATAATGAGGGCATTGAATATTGAACACAAAAAAGCCCTTAATTACGTAAAATTTTGAAAAATATCGACTTAAGAAAAAAAAACCCATCTTTTTTTTTTTTATTTGTCTTTGAAATTTAATTTCTCAAAAACTATTCGCTTTAACATTTTGATTTGAAAACCAAATGCAAGATTGGAGTATTAGCTTCAAAAAAAAAACTATAGCACATTGTAAGATGTGTTTTCGTTGATTTTTAATGTTTTTTTTGCATTTAAAGTCAATGTTTCAGAAACTGCCCCCTCTGCCTCAAGGAGGGGAGATACAACTTTCCCCCCATACAATTTTTTTCTTAGAATAACCCCAAACACCACCCCCTTAAATTCTTCCACTCAGGTCCGGGACACCCTGTATAAATAAGATGTTTTCGAGTTTTCCAATAGATGGCAATGAACATCAAAGCATAAAAATAGCTTGAACTAAAAAAAGAAACAGTATAGAAACTTACATACTTTATATGTAGATTAAATAAAATGACTAACATTTGTAATTAAAATAATAGTTTTTTTTTTATCAAAACTGATTCTTTGTTTAATTTTTGGAACTTTCGATGATCTGGCTGTTACATGTTAATTTCATTGGATATGTAAGATTTAATTAAAAGCTAATATAATTGTATGGAAAAATATATACCGTTGGAGCGCTTATAACAATAATTTTGTATGTATCAAATTCTTAAAACGTTTTTAAGGAATCATTTTGGTACGCAAATCTGTAATATTTTCTTATGTGAATATAAATCTTAAATTAAAAACAAACTTTTAACCCGTATTCGAGATATCGAATTTCAAAAAGAATTTTAGAAGTTTTTTTGATATGTTTTATTATTTGAACTTGTTTGAAATCTGTATACAAAAAAAGTACCTAGTCTAGATCCGTTTGGCCCATGATGACAAAATGCAAAATAAAAAAAAAAGTTATATGAGAGGTACCTACTGTAAATAGTTCCTAAGTTTAAATTTTTATAATTTTTGGTAGGAGATCGCGCTAATTGAAGCACATCGAAAAAATTTGATAAAGATCGTAGGAGCCGTTTTTGAAAATAACAATATTTTCGTTAAATGTTTTTTGACATTTGTATGGAAGGTACCGTTATTTTTTCATAAATGTAAATTTCTTAAAATATTCTTTAAAGCCTTTAAAAATCCTTTAATTCCGAGTTTACAAAAAGAATTGTGAGACCCACTTTCTTCGTCTTCCCTATCATCGTAATGTCCCAGATCACACGTGAAGAAATTCAAGAATTTTCTGCGATTTGTGATGGTGAGCGGGGTTACTTGCAGAAGATGGAGGGGGATGAAATATTTTAAAATATTTGAAAATATTCGGTGCAGAAAATTGACGTTGTCTTTTGTATTGCTTCTCCTATCCAATCCAACCAATCAAATCGTGTCTTTCATTATGAAAATACGAAAAACACAAAGAGGAGAACAAAATCTGCAGAATAATTTTCTTCACATCTGAATACTTTCGTTCTTCACGTGTAAGCAGGCACAATGACAAGTCTGATCAAAATCTCGAGTTAAATTTTGTTTTTAAGATCGCAAACTTACTTACCATAAAGTACCTTTATGTATATCGCAAGTAAGACGTGAGTAGTTATTTCATCCAAGCGTTAATAATAAGAAAATTGTTTCAGGTAGGTACATACATATGTATATCACGCGTAAATGGAAAGGGTACATAATTGGACCTAGAACACTCTCTTATGGTACCTCAGCCACTATTTCCTTGAAAACTCATTTCCGTGTCTTAAGCCTAGCTTACAGTTCCCGTGCGCAAAAAAACAATCTATGCCAATATTCTCGCATGTCAAAAATAACTGAAGTGAGATGTAAAATTAATTGTTTGCGTGATTGGTTTACAGGTTAATACAAAAAAAACATTTCTTCCATGGAATGTCATACAAAACAATGGACCGATAATTGTTTTGCATGCAAGGTGAATAAAATATTTTTTTTTTGATGGTCAGTTTACACTTAAAAAAAAAATATATATTCACCTCAAGGCATTATTTGCATGCAAATAATTTTTGCATCCAAAATTAAATATTTTCTATTTTTAGGCCTAAAATTTATTGATTAAGGGTAAATTAATGATTCCATAGGAGGCTTATTTTGAATATTATTCAATTTGCTGCACAGAATATTATTCAATTTGCTGCACAGAATGGGTGGAAAATCGTTTTGAAAATTTTGATTTTTTTTCTCAAGGGAACTGTAAACTAAGCTTTAGTCTCCAAGATTAGGTATTATGAGGCTTTGAGGAAATAACAGCATAATTTTAAATTTTAAAAATAATAAATAATTTATTATTTAAAGATAATAAATTAAAGTAGAATCAACAAATTGGCTATTTCTAATTCGCACCTCGCCAACCGCCAAGGAGTGAGAAAAAAAAACCTGTCAGATTTTTGTATTCGATGGCATGGTGCATTTGTCCACTTTTTAAAAAAACTCTTGGGTGTCGCTAAGCCTTTAGTGCGACTAACTGAGACATGACTAGATTATATTTCAGCTCTAGAAGCTATCTGTTATCTAACTTTAGAAAATGTTCGGTATTTTTTGATTTAAACTACTTTTAAAGTTTAACTATGTTGAAATCCCTTACAGTAGGTATGGAATTAATTTAGAAATTTGATTCAGGTTCAGAAAGCTGTTGATTTCTCGGCAAAAAAAAAATCAAAAATCATGAGATTTTCAACGGACTCATTATTTCATGACTTGAAAGTTGAAAATCATGAGAACCATGATAAATCATGAGATTCGGCAGCACTGTAAGTAACCCATTGAATCATTGATTTACCCTTAATTAATAAGCTTAAGGCTTAAAAATAGTAAACAATTTTTTTGGAAGTGTAAACCGACCCAACCATAGAAAAAAACCTTTTTTAATTCACCACACTATTGCCTCTCACGCAAAACAATAGCCGGTCAATTTTGTTTTACATGCTATTCCATTTCATTATGTATTCCACTTCAAAAATGTTTGACATGCGACATGTAAACTAGACTTTATACTAAAAAGTGTTTTGTCAAGATACTCTTTTTGAGTTTTATAAAAGTAGTCCTGCAGGGACAGGCAGAATTTGTATGTCTCAATTTGAATTCGAGACCTTCTTATAACTCCTTATCAAAAGCTTGTGAAATATGCAAAATGACTGTCAAGAAGTAACTTTCTTCAAGATCTTTTTCGATTATGTACTTCAGAAATCCTAAGCACTTGGTCTATTGTCGAGTGCTTGCCGACCCGATCTGATGTTCAGATATTTAGCATTTTTCTTCTATTACTGGCGGTAGGCGCAGAAGTACTAAAAATCTGTTGATGTAACATGAGGAAACAAAATGATTTGAGTTATTAATTTAAAAACTGCTTTAAGTGGCCACGCACACAACATTTTGACGTCATTGGCTTACAATAATGTTGGATTTTTAACTTACTATTCACTAAGCGAGTTTTGATATAATATTTGTTTTCAGTTTCACAGTTGAGGTTTAAACTTTAGCTCAGCTGAATAATTGAACTCAGTTTAAGGTTTAAACAAGACTGTGAAACTGGCGGTAAACATAGCGTTAAAGTAGAACTTGCGTAGCAACAAGTTAGCTTTAAACTAAAAACCTTAAAAATTTTGGCAACATTTTGAATTCGAAGCTCTGGGATTTCTGAGCCTAAAACCAACATGGACTGTGTTCGTTATTTTGTTTGTTCTGAATCAACCAACAAAAGCACCAATACCAATATCTTACCTCTGAACAACTTAATCGATTCTGATAAAATATGGATGATATTAATAAAAGCAGTTCTTGTTGGTTTTTGTCGGTAATACGGTGGTTTATATTGTGACAAAAACTTATGGATCAAATTTGTTTATCTGAACCATTATACTAACACTAATGTACGGTACATCGACTTTTCAACTAATTTCATAAAAAAATCCTCTAAAAAAAGTTATTTTATAAAATCCAACAAAACATCAGCAATTTCCTCAACCCTGTACTGAGGACTGTTTGTTTGTTCTTCTATATTCTAAAGACTCCTCTAAATGAGTGGACTACTATTAATGTTAAGTGAGCTTCTCCTGCTCTGCTATTCACTTCTTACTTTCTGCTCCTTTAAAAACAATGATGACTAGGTATGATGTGTGCGACTGCTGCAATGCGTTTCCGATGGAGGACATGCCCAGAAGTCATTTGGAGTTTGCGTCGTCTTGAACATCGTACATACATACGTTCATATATATGTTTTCTGCCTCGGTAAAATTGTCTTCATTTCCAAGTGTTGTATACTGCATATTATAGTCTTCCCTTTGATGTTTATATTGTACACACAATATGTAATTTCCTTTCATTTTCTCTGACAGTATCTTGGATAGATGCCGAATGGAAGATCCTTTACTCAGTGAAGTTTTCGTCTAATCTAAAATTAGAATGAATACGATGCGTTTAAAAATGAATGATGATATGGTTGGATATGATGGTAATTCCAAAAACACAAAAGGTGAAAATCATTTTATTTTTCTTTTCTTTTTTGTTTAAAAATAAAAATATCTCATTTTAATGTTTCCGGAGTTTCAGTTTATGACAAGTTTAACTTCATAACAGAACAGAATACACGTTTTTATATCTTTAAAGTCAAACATATGTTAGGTACCTACCTAACTAAAATGCACTTGAATTCTTTTTAAGTTTATGTCGTAATTTGTGTCCCTTTAATAATTCCATTAGTTGCGGTGGAGGTGGCGGGCGGCAGAACTTTTTGAATGTTATATTTTATATATTCTTGGCATGTAACGATATTGAGTGCCAATGACTAATGAAAATACTCTCGATGACAGAAATCTAATTTGAGTTGGTATGAACCAAATGTTAATAGTCTGGAAGGTAGTGTTGCATTTTGAAAGGTTTTTCGTTTAATCAATTATTTGTACTTCGATGATATTTGAATGGAAATATTGTGAGTGAGTAGATAGTCACCCACCCTTGCAACTTTTATCAACAAATCATTCAATTATATATAATCTTTATCTTAAATATATTCTTAGATTTACAAAAGCAGATCAATCCGTTGAAATTATGAGTGTCACTTCGATAGTGAATTTAGAGAAAAAAGCGATCAGTGACTACTTTCTGTAATGTTGTTTTCGATTGAATGTTAGGAGTATTTCTTCTACACTCTTTTTTCACTTTTACTACTCTAAATTTTTTATATTCCATAGGAATGAAACAGAACGCAAAACCAAACGAAAATTACATAGGTAACTCTCATCTCTCGAATCAAAAAAATTGGTTGAGTAACGTTGAAAAATTAAAAAAAATTATTGTAATTTTTTTCGATTTATCATCGCTTCTCGTCGAATTTCATCGATGAGAGAGTTACAGAACGTGTATACAGGTTTGTTAAGCATACAGTACAACACCATATCACTTAGTTTTTGCAACAATACCTTGTAAACTATAAAAAAAGATACATTTGGAGTATACATTAATGCATTAATGTGTATATGCCATTAATATAGGAATGAAGTGGGTGGCCTCTATATAAGTAGTTGACTTCAGTGTGGCCGGTTGCTGGTTGAAATATCAATCATGTTATGACCATGAAGCTTGCAAAAAGTACTTTACTTATTTTGTATCGCAAACAGAGCACGAACGAACTTGTTTACAAAAATAAATTCTTAGGATTCGAAAATAATCTGCAAAATTATATAGATTTTTTTTTTTGTCAGAAGAAAAGTAACGATGTATGTATGTATGAACTTGAACATAATAATGTACGTACATATACAAGGTATGGTACAAAACCTTGCCTGAGTTTTATATTCAAAATTCTGTCAAACTATAACTTGTATCTGAATAATTAAAGTTCCTTAGATGTGGAATTGAAATTAAAGTTAAGTTTAAGTTTTCTTTACTTGTTCTTTTAATTTCTTTCCACGGCCACGGGTACATTACATTAAGGTTACCTAGAAATATCTGATCCTCGATGAGTTTTCTCACTTATTGTTAAATGTACAAGATTGGGTATATTAACAGAAAAAGCTTTTGTAGACAAACGTTTCCAAAAACGTTACCAAGTATTTACGTTTTCTAAGAATATTAATGAAATAACTGAAGTTATCGGGACAGCCGTGATGTATGTGAATTGAACAGCAGTGATATTGTTAACCATTGTAAAATTGATACTTTTGTCTCATATTTTTACATTTAGGCTAGGACCGCAGTCGATTTTCAGTCGGTGCGATTAAAAAATCGGTTACGCAACAAATAATTGCCATGCACGCACTTGCGGCTATCTATCGCGCGATTTTTTAGTCGCAAGAAATAGAACATAAAGCTTTTAGTATGAATGCACGCACATGCGTTTATTTAATTTCGCTATAGAAAAAACGCTCAAAAAATAGATCTGGTTCCATTTTTTTAATCGCTGCGATTTTAAAGTCGCATATGTGTGCATTCACATTTAAAACCATGTGTCTCATTTCTTGCGGCTAAATAATCGTACGTTTGAAAATCGCAAGTGCGTGTATAATTTTTTCTAGTTGCGACTACGATTTTTTAGTCGCGCTATTTTAAATCGCAAGTCCGAGCACAACCATCTAAGTCCGTTTGTTTCATTTTAACTTTCGACAATCGCATCGCCAGAAAAATGGAACAAATTTTCGACTTTTAACCGTCGCGATTTCCAGGTCGCATGTGCGTTCATTCTTATTAAAATTCATGTGTTCTATTTCTAGCGACTAAACAGTCACGCGATTGAAATCGCAAGTGCGGTCCTAGCCTTATGCTTCAGAAGACATCTGATCTAAGCCAAAATTCCGAAATATCAGCTTTCCAAAGATGTGACTTATTCTCCTTGAATATTAAATAAAAAAGTATTAAAGATCGATTAAAAATGAAAAATAGGATAAGAAAGTGGATTATACACCGCTTTTGCACTCGTATCCTCAATTATTCCCCAGAAAAAAAATTCTAAAACACCTTAGTAAATGATTTAACAAGATTTTCGATGAAAGAACAAAAAAACTGAAAAAAAAACCTGAACAAAAAGTTCAGGAATGGTATTCCAATCTTTAAGAAAATGAATTCAGAAGACACCAACAACAACTGGGGAATATTTTTTTTTTTGAACACAGTAATACAAACCTCCTCTCATTCATGCTAGATCAGATCTTAAAAATCCCACTGAATTCGAAAAAAAACAAAATGTTTGTACTGCAAGCAAAAAGGAACACCATATTTTTTTTCTGCTGTAAGATTGAAATGATTAATGTGATCGATAATTAACATTATTCTAATAATTTCAAGTAAGCAAACTGAAAACAAGTTTTAAGAAAATTTTGAAGAAAATAAAACATACTCAAGTTGTTCTGTTAAGTAAATATAAAAATAAATCAAAATTCGACTCATAGTTAATTGAAAAATACAATGCTTCGATTTCATAAGTAAAAAGTTTGATAGGTACTCTGGTACATTTTAACATAGTTTTTATCAAAAACACATGTTTTATTTTATTTTATTTTATTTTATTTTATTTTATTTTATTTTATTTTATTTTATTTTATTTTATTTTATTTTATTTTATTTTATTTTATTTTATTTTATTTTACTTTATTTTATTTTATTTTATTTTATTTTATTTTATTTTATTTTATTTTATTTTATTTTATTTTATTTTATTTTAATAAGATAAAAAAAGCTATGAACACGTTCTTTTTTTTTATACAAAAAAAAATATTAAATACTAGCTCGCTTAGCTAGGAGATCCCTCCCCTAGATTTTGACAAATTTCCTGTGCTCAATAGCATTATACCATTATAGCATTGTACCAAATAGCATTAGGTATATACCTACCCATTAAATTTTAAAAATTTATAAAGAAGAACATTTCAGCAGGTATGTAGGTAAGGTAATTTTCGTTTATGGTAAAAATAATATTCCCCACCATAAAAACAACATTTGAACAATTTTCCCACCATTAATCCGAACAAGAACTTTTTCCCACAATTTTCCCCACCATTTTCCCCACCAAACAGTTTTTTCCAACTATTTTGGTGGGAAAAACCACCAATCTGAGACCACTGTCTTCTCTGCTATACTCCTCAAACGCCTTACGAATTGGGTATCGGATAACATTTTTTTTCTTAACAATTTTCTACCTATTCTGTTCATAATTTTGTATTATATTCAAGACGAAAAACGTTTGCGCTGGCCTAACAGGCCTAACACAGGTTTACAAGGCTTTCGACACGACTAAGTAAGAGTTGATCTAAGGGTAATTTTTCGTGCTGAGCTTAAATTCGTTATCCGTTTTTCGCTATCAGCTCTGGTTTTTGAGATATTATCTGGGTTTATGTAACTATGCGAATTGATTTTTTTTAAGGTACCTTCATATTTCTGATAGTACTAATCTTAATCTTCAAAATTCAGCTTTAATCGTCCCAATATCTCTTTTGCTTTTTGAGAAATCCTCAATTGCATTTTTCAATATATTGTGATGAGCAAGGAGAGCGACTTCACCAAGATTTAGAAAAAATAGAAAAAAGTTACAAAGGTTTTTGGGACGATGGTATGTAGTCTAGATGAGGACTAATAACTAATAATATTAATGTCTCTCAAAAGTAAAAGAGATATTAGAACAGTTAAAGCTGAATTTTGAAGATTAAGATTAGTACTATCAGAAATATGAAGGTACCTTAAAAAAAATCAATTCGCATAGTTACATAAACCCAAAAATGGTGAAAAAGGTTTTTTTTTGCACATTCTAACGGTAATATCTCGAAAACCCGAGCTGATAGCGAAAAACGGATAACGGATTTGAGTTCAACGTAAAAAAATACCCTTAGAATGACTCTTACTTTCACGTGTCGAAAAGTTAACCGATATTTGTATACCTGTGTTATTAAACTATAGACCTAAAAACGGAAAACAATTCTTTTTGGATGCAAAAACCATTTGCCTGCAAAAACTGAGGTGAATATATTATTTTTAAAGTGTAAACCAACCATACAACAAAAAATTATTTACCACACTATTTTCTCGCCACAAAAAAAATGCCGGTTTTGCATGAAAACCCATGACTGCAATGGTCTTTTTTTGCATGAAACTATAAACCAACAATCAAAAAGTGAAGAAGTTGTATAGTGATTTTCCTGCAGCTACACAGCAGTCAGGCTAACATACCCATGAACCACATGTTGTAGAAAAATATGTGCAGCAATCAAATAACATGAAAAAATTACGAGCAAAAACATAGTCTCTTTCAGATTGCGAGATAGTGTTGCACTGAATTGTTTAACAATAAAGTTGAAAAATTACTTTTCCATTTTTGAGAAAAAAAACAGAATAAGCAGGATTTTATTGCTTAAAATTTTATAAGACAAAATTCTGAAAAACATAGTTTTGAAAAGCAGACTTCCAACAGACAGAACTGAAAAAAGCAGAATTTTGAAAAACAGAATTTTCGTGCACAATTTTGAAACCAGAATGTTGAATTTTTCGTATATTTAAAAATGCTTTTAATTCCATTGATAAAAAATGCTCACTTCTTCAAACTTAACAATGCAGGAGTGTCGTCAGCAAAGTTTCTGAAAGTAATACGACGTTTGTATGAAGAAAATTAAGCGACAGTTTGGGATGACAACCAGTTGCCTTACTGGTTTGATACTCTTCTCATTATTCCTGAATGAAATCACTTTCTTTATTCAAGGAGTTATTATTTTCAACGAGTTAAATATCAAATACTTATTGTATGCTGCCAACAACGTGGCAGCAACGCCAAGTTTGTATGATGCAACTCATGACCGCCAAAATACAGAAATAGGTACTGCTCTAAATGAAATTAAGGTATAATAAATCAAAAATAATAAGCTTCAGAAATGGCTCCGGCCGATACGCTAGAGAAGACAAATGGACTTGGGATAGTGATGAACAGGAAAAGGCGAAAAAATACAAGTATCTGGGAGTAATTTTGACTCCCAAAGTTTTCCTCAAAATGCACTTCCGTTTCAGACTCCAGAGTGCTAAAATTGCCATCAACTAAAACTTTAAAATCCTTTTTAGCAAAAAATTACATCATCACAAGTAGGTATAGCCCAAATTGTTTTTAAGCAGTGGTAAAATCGATAATGTGTCATGCAGCACAGGCCAAGGGGGTTTTCCAGAATGATAATATATTTACAATTCATGTAGATAAAATGCTGAGATACTTTTTAAAGAAAATATTTCGCTTGCACTGTGATAAATCTTTTTAAAGGAAATATTAAGAATAACCTATTGAGTTCGAAAGATTTGTCTGCCGAAGAGAAAGTTTTTAGACAAGTGCAACTAACAGTTTTTGTCGTATCTTCTCCGACTCTGAAACTGAGCATTTGAGATAAGAATAATACTTCTCGTGTGTGTTTTATTGTTATTTGAATGGAAACGCGTAGCAGGTCAACGTTCCCTACTTTTTTTCATCAAACCAAAGTTCATCAAGCATAAAACTACATTTCTATATTTGCTTAGAACTCTAGGTCACGCTTTATTGTTTCGTCTGTTGCTTACGATTTTTTATTATTTTAACTTCAATAAAACAGAACTAGATTTGTTATAAAATTGTTCTTGTTGTAAGTACTTGATAGCAACTTAAATAAGAAAACTGTATGAATACCGCTTTTAATTCAAAACCAGATATAAATATCAATCAATTGAAAATTAACTGGAGCATATAAGAAGATTGACAAATTTAAAATCTAAAAAAAGAAAACAACTTTTGTATGTACCCACCTACCTACTTAATTTCTTGAACCAACCATCAATCAACCAATGTTAAATAACCTTTCTTAATTATCCCCTGATTACGTTTTAAAAATCATTTAAAATTTTTTGACAACGTAATATAAGCAAATAAATTTTTTATCAAAAATTGCAATCTTAAGTCAATATCTTAAGTTGATGTCAATAATAATAATAATATTAATAATGACAAAAGCCTCTTTAGAAGCAAATGAAAAAAATTATCATTACCTTCATTTATGTATGTAGGTATTATGATTGATTAATTACTTGCTGCTGAAATAATTGCCTTTAAGTACACATCAAGAAAAGTCACAAGCAAACCAGAAACCCATTCACAAACTTTAAACAAGTTCAGATTTCATATAATCTTTATGAGTAAGTCTTACTGAACGCTTTCTTTTACAAATCGATGACAACTTTATACAACCTACGTATGTTTGTACATTATATTTCGTTCAGAGTAAAGAGTGTTGGTTGCACGTTGTACCACTTGACCCAAAATATTGAACCTCATCATCGTTGTTTTTGTCGGCGCCCACGGAAGTGTTGAGGCTGTGTTGAGTGAAATTTAAAGCAAAAAAAAAAAATGAAAAATATTTATATCAAGACAAAAAATTAATGGAGATATCCAAAAGAGATTTAAGTTACTCCTACACACGTTCGGATGAAGTTTTGTTGTTTCTTCAAAAACTGGTGAGGTGTGTTTTAATTTTTTTTTAATAATTAGTAATTTTGTAACTTTATTTTATTATTGAGGACCACTTAAATTATTCAAAAATGATTTGCCAAGGCTTGAGCTTTTCTCTTAATTTTCCTAAAGCTGTGATTGGAAACTTAAAAGAATTGGTTTTTACTCCTTCTTTTGGATGGCAGGTTTAACTTTTAACAGTTATCATCTAGCTTCTTTTTATTTAAAGATATTCAGGAAACAAACACAAAGACTGTATAAACATTCAAATATGGTGCCACAAAACATGTTTTGAGTTCTGTATGTTCGAGTAGATTGCATTATTGCGGAATTGCATTATTGCTCTATTATGCGTTTTTTCCAAATGTCTCTTGAATCCCATGGTCGAAAGCTTAACGGTATATTACAAAATGAAGTGCATGTAATAACCTTTCCGACGATGTACGACACTTAGATGTAAGATGTTTAGTAAGAAAAGACAAAGTCCAAATGTGGAGTTGTTTTATTTTTCTTTTCGGTGCATTGAAGCCAAATAATATCTCACAAGCGCACGCTTTCTTCCAAAATTCGGAGAACAGAATATCGGGATTATTATTTTTTAAGTGTTTGTCTCTATTGCATCACATATAAAACATGTTCGAGCAAATGAAGTAAACTAGTCGGCAGACATTCGAACTTGAAGTTTCACCCTCGAACGTCGGTCGATAAAAATCAAAAATCGGTAGACAAGTAAATTCACTCAATCGTAGTACTCGAACCAAGTTTACTTACACCATGACGTCAGACGCAAGGAATCGCCAGGTCCTTTTCCGATCTCTCACGCCTTCTTAAAAAGTCCTATGCTGCCAACTGCAAGTAACGTGAATCAGTGGAAGAATTGCCAGGAAGCCATTAGAAATGCCGCCTCTGACGTGCTGGGCTTCGCACGACTACCAAATCCAAACCCCTGATTCGATGAAGAATTCCGGCAAGTACATGCAGCCAAACAACAGTCATAAAAAGCGGTGCTGCATAAAAGGACCAGAGCTTCTACGAGCAGAAGAGGAGAGGGTAACAAAAGCTTCTAAGAAGGAAAAAGAAAGAGCATGGGAAGGACGCCATCGAGGAAATAGAGGAATGCCATTGCAGGAATGAAGTTCGGAAGTTTTATCAAAAAGTAAAAAAAAACTCCCAGGGTTACAAGGCCCGAACCGAAGCCTGTGAGGATGACTAGGGGAACATCGTGGTAGAATCGCAGTCGGTGCTGAGGAGCAAGTTGTATAACGGCGATAACAAACCGAATTCCGCTACCATGCATATTGCACCAGTCAACTAGGACGACGTAGGCCAACAATTCCATCCAACCGATCTCAATAGTTCGTTGAAGATAGCTATATCTAAACTTAAGTCCAATAAAGCTGCTGGAGCAAATGGCCTTGCGGCTGAGCTATTCAAAGTGGCTGGCGATATGAATTGGTTAGGAGTATGCACCAGCTCATCTGCAAAACATGGTTGGAGGAAAGCATGCCCGATGCGACAAATGGAACCTCAGCATTGTTTGCCAGATCCGCAAGAAAGGCGATCCTCTGGACTTCACCAACTACAGAGGCATGAGTCTCCTTAATATCGCCTACAAGATCTTCGCTTGCCGAACTTTGTGAACGTCTGAAGCCATTCGTCAACAACCTGATAGGTTCATATCAGTGTGGCTTTAGGCCAGGGAAGTCCACCATCGACCAAATATTCGCACTACGGCAGATCTTGGAGAAAACCCAGGAGTTTCAAATCGATACCCATCACCTTTTCATCGATTTCAAGGCCGCGTATGACAGCATTTATAGAGACGAGCTATATAGAGCAATGTCTAGTTTTGGCATCCCTGCCAAACTCGTCCGTTTGTGCAGGATGACGATGGAGAATGCACGCTGCTCCATCAAGGTCAGCAAAGACCTCACCGACCGACGTGCTTTTGATGTCAAAAAAGGTTTTAGGCAAAGCGATCCGCTGTCATGCGACTTCTTCAACATCGTTCTTGAAAGAATAGAGCAAAGCTCTCAACACGTCAACACTAGAGGCACAATCTTTCAAAAGTCCGTCCAATTACTCACTTACGACATTGACATAATCGGACGAAAAAATTGTGATGTCAATGGTGCTTTTGTGAGTATAGAGAAAGAAGCCAAGAAGATGAGTTTAACGGTGAATGAAAGCAAAACGAAATATATGCTGTCAACAAGAAAGGACACCCAACATCGACGTCTAGGACAGGACGTCACTATAGACAGCTATAATTTTGAGGTGGTCAGAGACTTTGTCTACCTAGGATCCGCTATAAACTCAGCGAACGATACCAGTGCTGAGATCAAACGAAGAATTACTCTTGCCAATCGCTGTTTCTTCGGGCTAAGAAGGCAATTGAGAAGCAAAGCCCTCTCTCGAGCAACTAAACTGTCCCTGTGTAAGACGCTTACCATCCCAGTCCTGATGTAAGGTGCAGAGGCATGGACAATGCTAACGGTGGATGAGAACGCGCTAGGCTGTTTTGAGAGGAAAATTCTCCGGGTGATTTTTGGTCCCGTCTGCATAGATGGGGAATGGAGAAGAAGATACAACCACAAACTGTATGGGCTGTACAACGACACCGACCTAGCCTCAAAAGTGAAAAGCCAACGACTAAGATGGCTGGGTCACCTAGAGCGAATGGACACCAGTGCTCCGGCCCGGAAAGTCTTCGAATCCAACCCCGTGGGACAACGCAGTAGAGGTGGACAGCGTAAAAGGTGGCGCACGCAAGTGGAAGAGGACCTCAACCAACTTGGCGTGCGAAACTGGAAACAGCTTGCTAGATACCGAGGAGGCTGGAAGAAGCTTGTTGGTTGCGGCCCTGGTCCACCCCGGACTGTAGCGCCACCTTAAGTAAGTAAATTAACAAAATCCTTTAATTTCATTCCGAATTTTAAAATTAAAATGACATGTTCGTGGAAATGTATTAAATTATGCAGACAATCGAACTTGGCACCGAAAACACGTAGCCTGGCCCTCTAAAATCTTAAACTAGAAATTTTTATTTTGTAAAGACCAAATATTTTTTGTGACATCCAAAAATTAGTAGTAGAACTCACCCACAGACAAGTAAAACACTGAAGCCAAATCAAACGAAGCCAAGATCACTATAGCACAATGCTCAAGAGCCCTTCAGGATTCAGGAGGCTTTTTCGAACATGGACAATTATTTGAGTACAGTACAATTGCTTACAATGAGTTAGCGAAAACTATAATATTCTGAATAGGTTGGTTATGAAAAGTCTCAATATTTTATACTTTTTGAAAGATTGGCTTTGAAGACCAATATTTCTGGTAAAAATTAATTGAAATACAAAACGTAGGCGTATACAATTGGGAGCACCCTTTACATTAGTTTTTTTTTGTTTTATGAAAACTAAATATCGCCAATTTATTTTTTGGAATGCAACTAATTAAAATAAAAAAAAAATAACAAATAAAAAATGCAGCAAACTAAAGTTCACGCGCAACAAGTTGACCCAAATTCACAATAAGAATTAATTGATTGCAACTCCACAAGAGGCAACCCAGACAAGCCTATAGTAGCAAACAGCTACGGCCGTGCTGCTGCTGCTCTTGCTGCTACTACTGTTTCAAATACGCAAAAGAAACACGACGCGTAAGCTTGAAGAACATTTTGTTTGTATTTTTCCGTATAATGCGGGCAATATGTTCCAATCAAATCAACCACCAATACTCTGAAGTCTAAAACTAGCGACATCATCGAACAGCAAATCGCAATTGAAGGCATCAATGAAAAGATGAAAAGCCAGAGATATTAGAAAATAAACTCGATCACAAAAAAAAAATCAACAACATTAAAAAAAAAAACAATTGTTTAATTGCATTCTTGGATCTTGATCCGTGCGAATGAGCATTAGCACGCCAAGCACATTCAACTCGGATACAAAATCCTAAGTGCTGAGTATGATGACAGACGAAGCACGAACACGATGCGTTTAATTAAACGCGTGCGGTGCAGTGCAGCGCGGAGCAACAAGCAACTTGGTGTGGCGGGCGGTATGAAGTGGAAGCGGACAATGAATGCTTTTATAGTTTGCGTCAATTTTTGTTATGAGCAGTGAACACATTACTGTGGGCTGTCACATCAATCAATCAGCAAAATGAAACGCAAACTTGTTTCTTGAATTCGTTGTGATTTTAGATTGGCTTGGAAATATATGCATCTTTGACTTTTTTGCTTGCAGGCGGCACGGCCGGCGATGAGATGGTGTTGATGATGATAAAGAAAAAAAGCGTAAACCTGAATGTTGCACCGTCCATAGTAACCTGTTTGCGCAGCTTCCATTTCAAAATGCTTAAAAAATTGAGTTAAATATTTTACGACACTTTGCGAAAACGCCTTCGCTTTAGTGTTACCAACACCGACATTTTCATGTTGTAAAACATGCAATGAGTAGTTGATGTTTGAACCGTTTTCGTTGGCAATAAACTTTAATTATTATTCTCAAATCGTTTTTAGGTTAAAGACTTAAAATTAAAGAGGAAGTTCTGTCTTTACAAAGAAGTTAAACAAATTATAAATTGTTAGTACGGTGGCGTACGAGTATATTATAGAAACTTACTTACTTTACTAATCCGGCTCCCGATCCATGGAGAGCCTCTGCCTGAGATATTGCGGTCTTCCATCAGTTGCAGTCCCTCGCAAGCTCCCTCCAGTCATCGAGACCAAGCGCTCTTGTGTCTATAACCGCCTGGTCCCTGTAGCGGAGGTTCGGTTTTCCTGGTAGTCTCGAACCTGGGGGCTGGGATTCTTTCTGGAGCGTTGTTGTCCATTCGCTCGATATGGCCGATCCAGTTTAGTCGACGTTTTTTGGCTTTTTGGACTTCATCCACATCTTGTTACAGCTCGTACAATTCACGATTGAATCTTCTTCTCCAATCGCAACCTTCGCATATAAGAGCAAATATCCGCCGAAGAAATTTTCTCTTGAAAGTGCCCAGTTGCAATTCTCCTTTTTTACTTATCGTCCAGCACTTGGCGCCGTAGAGTAGAACTGGTAAACTTAGCGTTTTGTATAGCGTGCACTTTGTCCTTTGAGAAAAGGAGTTTTGAGCTCATTTGTTGGGCCAAACCGAAGTAGCAGCGGTTCGCTAGGGTAATTCTTCGTCTGATTTCCACTAAGGTGTCCTTGGTGGAATTGATATTTGTTCCGTGGTAGGTGAACAACTTGACTACCTCGAAACTATTGCTACCAACATGGATGTTTTGTCCTAGGCGATGGACTGATGAGGCTTTGTTTGTTGATAGCACATACTTTGTTTTGTCCTCATTCACTATACAAGAACAACGCGTTCCGCCTGTTTATCAATAGCTGTGAATGCTTTAAGTACAGCTCACTTTAGAGCGGCCGATGATGTCGATGTTGTCCGCATAGCCAAGCAGTTGAAAAGACTTGTTGCTTACACCTATCTTGCCCACTATCTGCTCCAGGACTAGGTTGAAAAGAAATCACATGACAGCGCATCTCCATGTCTGATCCCTATACACATATGGACAAGCTCGGATGAGCTGTTACGCATTTGCACGTTGCACCACGTATTTTGTAACTCATGCGGCATAGCTGGATTTCGGGATCCCGAGTTCCGATATCGCCAATAGAAGAATGAAAAGATGTTGGCTCTCGACTTGAAATTCGTTGATATTTTCCAGGATTTGGTCTTCCGTTGATCTGTCTGGCCTGAAGTTATACTGGTACGTGCCGATTATAGTGTTGCAGAAAGGTTTTAGACGCTCACATATGTAGTACGTTGGATAGGATCTTGTAGGCAACATTAAGCAGGGTTATACCTCACAAAGGGTCACCTTTTTTGTAGATAGTCGGGCATACTTTCCTCCTCCCACACTTGGTCGATGAGCTGGAGCATGGACCCTACCTGGACACCTCCTCCATACTTGAAGAGTTCCGCAGGTTACCCATCCGGATTTGTTGTTCTTAAGTTTGTGGATGGCTTTCTTAACCTCTTCAGTACTGGGCGCTGGGACTGGATCTTCATTGACTGGTTTCATGCTTCTTTGTTCTCCTGTCGCTTCCTCCAAATAATGCCTATTAAGCAGTTGCTGAAAATGCTGTTTAAACACGTTTACAATTTCCTGTGCTTCGGTGCCTAGGTTCCCTTTGATGTTTCGAAGTGCTTGCGGGCCAGTCCTATAACCAGATGCCAGTTGCTTGGCTGTTTTGTAGAACCGGCGGGTGTTGGTGGCGGTACTAGACTCCTAAAGATACCTGAGCTAAGAGGCTGTGGATGCTTTGTTTTCTTTCTGCGCAGGTTTTGTTTCCTTTCCTTCTCTTTTCACGGTGCTCCCCTTTTGCTGCTCTTATTTTCAAGCATTTTCCGTCTCCTGCTTCAAAACCGCGCATTCGTCATGATACCACGGGTTCTTTTTTCTTGGTGGTTGATAGACTATGGTGGTCTCGGCTGTCTTCTTAATAATGTCGCGATACTGGTTCCACTGGTTGTTGACGCTTGTGTCTGGGGGTACAGCAGAAAGTTTCCCCGGTCAATTTCTCACTGTAGTCTCATGGCTTTCTCAGATGTGCTTAACATGCAAAGTTGAAGTTCTTCCTTTGGGCGGTCTTGTTTCCTTTTCGTTGGACAGTCGGGCTCCTAGTGCTACTTATCATCGTATTACGAGCTTGTAACGAAGTCATATCTTTTATACCCTCAATCACCCGTACCAATGAACGAGCATTGCATACCACCGAGGTCCCCATATAAAATACAGAGGAGGATACGCATTTGCTGCCTGCTACGACGTCAAATGAAGTTCATTCGCGTTTTTACAGTCCACAGTTGGTTCTGCCAGCAAAGTTGACTAGTAAGAATATGAAATCCAGAATTCAGATTCTTTTTGCATTAGAACAGTCTCGCTTTTATTAGTAAAACTAATAAAGAAGTACGCTGCTGGCTATTCTTGTGTACCAGTAAGAAGCTTCAACACTTTTTGGCTTACGCCGTAAAATACCCCCCCGTCCGCTTCTTTATAAACTTCGTTCTGCCACCGCTTTTAAGATTAAGAAGTACGTCCCAACCTACGTTCTCTTGAGCTCCGGTCAGACTAGGGAACCCGTCCCACCGCTTCTCCGCCGAAAATAAATTTCGTTCTGCCGCCACTTTTTAGACTAGAGAGTACGTCCCAACCTACGTTGTCTTGAGCTCCGGTCAGACTAGGGCTTTTAAGACTAGGGAATCGTCCAACCGCTTCTCCACCGAAAATAAATTTCGTTCTGCCGCCGCTTTTTAGACTAGGGAGTACGTCCCAACCTACGTTGTCTTGAGCTCCGGTCAGACAAGGGTACCCGTTCCACCGCTTCTCCACCGAAATTAATTTCGTTCTGTCACCACTTTTTAGACTTGGGAGCACGTCCCAACCTACGTTGTCTTGAGCTCCGGTCAGACTAGGGGACCCGTCCCACCGCTTCTCCGCCGAAATTAATTTCATTCTGCCGCCACTTTTTAGACTAGGGAGTACGTTCCAACCTACGTTGTCTTGAGCTCCGGTCAGACTAGGGAACCCTTCCCACCGCTTCTCCGCCGAACATAAATTTCGTTCTGCCACAGCTTTTAAGACTAGGAAGTACGTCCCAACCTACGTTGTCTTGAGCTCCGGTCAGACTAGGAAACCCATCCCACCGCTTCTCCACCAAAAATAAATTTCGTTCTTCCGCCGCTTTTAAGACTAGGGAGTACGTCCCAACCTACGTTGTCTTGAGCTCCGGTCAGATCATCATACTTCGAACAGCCTCCGTAGGCTCCGTCTAGGAGGTCAATAGACTCCTCTTTGTTAGACTCCTCAGCTTCATCAGTAGGGGCGTGTGCACATATTAAGCTAATGTTTTGGAAGGTAGCTTTGATGCTGATCACAGCCAGGTAATAGCTAATCGGCTTAAAATCGATGACTTTCGATCTGAGTAGATTTCCCACGACCAACTAGCATCTTTGCATGTGCAGTCTTTGATGACAGCTGTTATAAATGTCGCAATCTTTTCTTTTCCTTATTCCTGATCCTATCCATCGTATCTCCTGGACCGCGGTAATGTCTGCCTTGTACCGCGAGAGGACAGATTCAAGTTTTTGAGAAGCACCTGGCGTATAGAGTGTCCTTACATTCCAGGTGCATACTCGTAGGTCTTAGTCCATTTTCGTTCCGGGTCTGGTTGCCATTTGAGGCTTCACACGTCTCTCTCTTAACAATGATTTTTTTTACTGTGGTCGGGTCGCTAGCCTAACGCACTAACCTCCAATCTATAGGGCCATAGGTTTAATGTTGGAATTCTTTCCCTTATCAACATTCGCACCCTCAAGTTAAGCAAGTCATGACATAAAGCCAAGACCAGTATCCGGCGGCTACGAACATGGAGGTAATGTAAGCACTTGATGTGTAGGAAAAGGGTCTAAAAGTATTATTATCAGTGGTATAAGGAGTTTGTGTTTTAAATTTTTCCTTTTTTTTAAACATATCATATGGGCTTTCGTAAGAACTAAAAAAAATAAAAACATCTGCCAAGCTATCTGCTTGTTAGCAACAACACCCCCGCTGTGATTTATAATACATTTATTAATCATTTTACTTTCATAATCAAAGCATCGTGCTGCAATGCTGAATTGCAATTATTCGATGGCAGTGCAGTGTAGGGTTGTAATATCTATTTTTTTAGTTAAAGGCTTGCGTTGTATTCACCAAATCAATTTTTTTATTAATTCACGTGCTAACTAATTATTGTGTGGCTTATTTGGAATTGGCGTCCAGTTTACACCTTCCCACCGCACATAATTTCGTTGATAGATGCAAACACACAAAATACAACTATACTCTCTCACTAACGTTACGTTTGCGGTGCTGTTTTACAGTTTTTCCCGCGATATTTATTCATGACAATTTTTTTTTGCTGTGTTCCTAAATCTATGTATGTATGTGAAACCTACACGCAATTTTATAATCTCATTAATAAAATTGAACACCTCAGCACTTTTGCACTTTCTGACGGTTGAAATGACAAGATTTTCATTTTTGAATGACAAACAAAAAATACCATGATTAAATTCTGTCAATCAATAAATATAATACCCTGTTTACACTTGGTTTATTTTGTTTTATTGAATTCTGTGTGTTGTTTGGTTTTTCTTATTATACATATGTATGTATTTTTATTTAACAATTATTTTGTATTATGTATTTAGATTTAATCGTGTCCCACGTTAGAGTATTGTATGCCTGATTGGCTGTTTGTCAACATCAGGTGCAGCACAAAGGTGCGTTGGTCGTTCAGACTGACCGAGACTGAATGCCACTGAAAACCTCCTAACGACACAGATAACTTTGAGAAAAAAAGTTCTACAAATCTTGTCATCGCAGATCCAAGTAATCGATGTTGAAATGAAAATTGCAACCGATCAGATTTGGAGGAGAACATTTTCGATATGACGTTAATTTAAAGAAAAAAAGAAAAACCTGTCCGTCGACAGAGTGCGAACCAAGGCTTAGGCTATCTAATGTAATCATCATCAATACCGCACCAACAAACGATTTGTGTTTTTTTTTAAATTAAAAGTATGCGTGCTGGTGAATATCAATTCGTGGTGTTTGCATTTAATTAGATTTTTCTTCTTTTTATATTTAACAATAATTTTCATGATTTTTTAATGAGCTGCTATTTTTTTTATTACTTGTTGATATGTCAGTTTTGAAATGTGTTTTTTTTTTTCTACAATATTTTTTCAGTTGGGTTTTTTTTACTACATAGGTACTTAAAATATTTTTAAATTTAAAAATCAAGGTTCTATTTTTAGTCACTGGATTCTGGCATGAGACCAAGTTTTGTTCTTTTTTTTTTGATAATAAAAAAAATTAGTGCATGATCAGTCATCTGATATACAGTGTATATTATACATTTTTTAAAAAAACGTAATGATTTATGATGAGTGTCAATTTTAGAAACGATTAAACAAGATTAATGAAATTCAACTATTTTACCATCTTTAAGTGTATTTTCCAAGAAAAAGTAATTAAATATGTCATGTTAATACTTTATTTATTAACTTTGAAGATTCAAAGAGGTAAATTCATTAATGTCTGCATTTGGGTGGTCATTATTTAGTTTGTTTGTTAGTTTGACACTGCCTAAAATAAATACATATGTATAGTGAAACGAAAATACCTTAATTTTTTCAAAATCAAGCCAATTTAAAGGGATATCTATTTTTTTTTTTTTTTCTTGTAACTAGGTACCCTTATCTTGATACTGCAAGATAACTGTTCATTTCGAATTATAAGCTTGTATAAATCACTTAAATTTTAAAAAAGCGTTTTTTTTAACAACGATATTGAAATTAAAGAAACAAAGAGTAATGAAAGTCGATATTTTTTTCTTAGCTAAACAACGAAGGATGCCGACGCAACGTGTCCTCGCATCGTTAAATTTTGGCTATAAAAATAATGTACCACTCAAATATTTGTCGGACTTTATTAAAAGTTGATAGGCTTTATGGTATTTGAAGGCACTGAGTTCAGTGACACTGTCTAAATTTAAATTTAAAAATAAAATTTTCACAATTTCGGTTGAAGTTGAGTTGAGCTATTAAATTGGCCAGCTTTCATGGCCATAACAAACTTATGTGTTTACATATAAAGAAGTTTAAGTGAGCTCTACTCCATATATTGCGTTTCACCCACTAAACCAGAAGAATATTATTTTTAATTTTCTTTAAAATCATACTTATGTGTTTACGGTTAGTAAAGGTTTTTTATCTCTCCATGGAGTACACTTGTGTACACGGCCTATTCATCAATTCAACTTGTTGGCTTGCAATATTCGACTTTACAATACGAGCGTTGTCCTGTTGTAAGATCCATGGCAAAGGTCCAAAAAAGTCCTTCAGCTTAGGAAAATCTGATTCCAATACTTCCTTGAAGGCTATTCTCGTTATTTTTGTGCTTTGAACATTAAGCTCCAGTGCTTCATAATAGATGATCACAACCCTGGCCATTACTTCACCCTCTCGGCTATGATGGCATGTAAAAAATCGTTCTTCTTTGCGCAAATCATGAATATAAAAGTTTTAGCCATAGGGTCCTTCTTTTCATCCGTAAAGACAACCATTTCCCAGTCATTTTAAGTTTGGATCTGGCCTGTTGTCCAAGCCATATAATGTTTCGCAAACTTAAGTTGAACCTCCTTACGCACGGCCAGGGCCACCCCGAGCTAAATTAGCGCTCTGCGCAAGCTTCATCACTAGCGCCCCTCAATTGCTGTTTTTGGTGAAAGAAGTCATGTTCTCATAACCCAAGCTATAGGCTTTGATATGCGATTTTTTTTAACGAAGTGTCCCCAAGAGACGAACGAGGTATCCTCAAGAGGAAAACAAAATCGTGCACTATGCAAAGATTTTGTGATTTAGTTTTCTTACTGTGGCCATGGGTGTGAATAGGAAGCTAGACATCGACTTATTTTATGAAGAGTAGATATCTGTCTTTAAATTCAAAATAAGTTTGGATATCAATATTGGTGTGAGCTATTAAAAATAATTGAACATTAAAAAAGTTTAGGTAAATAGTGGTAGTGGCTTTCTTGATATCTACTTGCTCAAGGCGCCCATTGGGTTCAGCGCCCTGCACATTTGCACTGCTTCCACGTATAGCTTGTCCGGCCCTGCGCACGGCATTCAGGGTTTTTTTTGTAACCTTAAACCTATTAGATGTCCAGCACCAAGAATAACACGCCGAACAGTCGATTTGCTTGCATTTACCCCTGCTTCGAATTTGATTTTTGATGTGGAATAGCTGGAATTGGAGGCAATTCGAATGATTTTACGTTTTTTAGATGGTGAGATCACAGTAGATGTCCTTCCTTTGTATTGTTTTCAATAGGAAAGAGTAAGGGTATTCATGCAACTGCGTAAAATCTAGACAAGTTTACGATTTGGTTAAGTAAGTGGT
This sequence comes from Dasysyrphus tricinctus, assembly GCA_963921185.1. Taxonomy (NCBI): domain Eukaryota; kingdom Metazoa; phylum Arthropoda; class Insecta; order Diptera; family Syrphidae; genus Dasysyrphus; species Dasysyrphus tricinctus. The sequence goes on along the minus strand of OY992532.1, from coordinate 38,739,011 downwards.
AAGTGTTTATGACAAATGAAATATGTGGACAAAGTTTCGTGTCAATGCTGTTGAAATTTGGTAATATTTTACGTTTTTCACTAATAATTCGGTCATCATTTATAAGGAAGGCTATAACTTTTTTGAATGTTGTTGTATCGAGTTCATTCTGCTTTAGTAAGATTGGGCATTTAAAAATACCCTTAAAACATGTGTCATATGCTTATATTATTCCAAGATAAATATTTAAGTTTGTTAATCTTTCATACGTACGAAAAACGGAGCATGGAACGTTCGATCCTTGTACAGCGATGGTAGATACGAGCAAGTTGAGCGTGAAATGCTTCGCCTAAAGATCAGTATCCTGGGCATAAGCGAAACTAAGTGGAGAGGTAGAGCTGAATACAGATCAGACACTGGACAGACAAGAATGCTGTATTCCGGGGAAGATGAAAGAGAGGGCGGCCAAAGACTGCATGGTGTCGGAATTATGTTGAACGAAGAAGCGAGGCGTAGTTTGATCTCCTGGGCGCCCATTTCTGCGAGATTAATGACTGCAAGGTTTCAGTGCTACGCCCCCACAAATGAAGCGACCGAGGAAGACAAAACCGCGTTCTACACTCATCTTAACTCGGTTTACAGTAGTGTTCCGAGAACCGACATCATAGTCGTTATGGGAGACCTCAATGCCCAAGTCGGTTCAGACAATTACGGACTGGAACGCGTGATGGGAAAAAATGGCTTGGGGTCACGGAATGAAAATGGTGACTTGCTTGTCGACTTTTGTAACGCGAATCGTCTTGTTATAGGTGGGACTGTATTTAAGCATAAGACGTGCAACAAAATTACCTGGGTGCATCCGGATGGTCAAACCGAAAACCAAATTGATCATATCATGATTCAGCAGCGATGGAGGAAGTCTATGTGTGATGTCCGGAGTATAAGAAATGCCGATGTGGGAAGCGACCACCATTTGGTTCTGATGAGTCTCAAACTACGAACCGCTGCCGTACAAAAACCAGCGCAGGATGCAGCAAGGAGCTCAAAATTCACTACTAATGCTTTAAATGACCCCAACATATGTCGAAACTATGTCACCACCCTTAACGACAGAGCCTCGTCATTAAACGGAATCCAGCATTCAACAATTGATGAAATGTGGGGTGAAATTAAAAGTGTTTTTATGGAGGCTGGATCCGAAACTGTACCCAAGCGAACGAGACGTAGAGACTCTTGGATATCCCAAGACACCTGGGATAAGATCGAACTTCGCAAATCGTTGAAAATTCAAATAAATGCCGAAGCAGATATTCAACGAAAGGCTGACTTGCAAAGAGAGTACCGCATTGCACATAAGATGGTCTATCGCTGTGTGAGACGTGACAAGAGGGTGAGGTTAGATGGACTCGCAGATAATGCGGAAATCGCTGCCAGAAGAGGAGATATCCGGGAATTGTACCAAATAGCCAAAGACGTGATCGGAAAAAAAAGCAACACGAATCATCCTGTAATGGATGTGGATGGCACACTTTTGGTATCAATTGAGGATCAGCTTCGTTGATGGAAGGACCATTTTTGTGCCCTGCTAAATGAGGATTCAGTTGAGCAAAGTGCTGAAGTGCCCCAACTAAACGAGATGCGCAGGTCCTATAGGGATATTGACATCGAGCCCCCGTCAGAATCGGAAGACCAGACATCAATAAATCTTTTTAAAAACAACAAGGTGACTGGACGGAATACCATCTGAATTCCTGAAAGCCGATCCCGTAACAGCGGCTAGTATTTTACATCCGTTGATACAAAGCATTTGGGAAAACGAAAGCTATCTCAAGGACTGGAAGGATGGTGGGATTGTTAAGTTGCCAAAGAAAGGTGACTTAAAGAATTGCAACAATTGGTGTGGTATCACCGTTTTGTCCGTTTTCCCAAAACTAATGGCAACCATCATTCTCGAGCGAATAAAGGATAGAATCGAGTCTACGCTCAAGAGGCATCAAGCTGGCTTCCGCAGTGGTCGATCGTGTGTCGACCATATCAACACCCTGCGTATCGTCCTCGAGCAGTCGATGGAATTTCAATCACCGCTTTACCTAATGTTCGTGGATTTTGAGAAAGCCTTTGATCGAGTTAACCGAGATTGTATATGGAGATCGTTGCTTGGTAGAGGAATTCCACCAAAAATTGTTGCCATTATTAAAGAGTCCTACAACAACGCAAGATGTTTTGTTTTGCACAATGGGCAGCTATCCGACTCCTTCGTAGTGCAACAGGGTGTGAGACAAGGGGATGTTCTATCGCCAATTCTCTTCCTGCTGGCGATGGACGACGTATTGACGGCCAGTGTTGGTACAGCTGAGCGACAGGGCATTCAATGGAGACCGTTCGAAAGGCTCAGTCATTTAGACTATGCCGATGACATATGTCTACTGGCAAATAACATCAGTGGGCTGAACGGGATGTGCCAAACGCTGCAAGTAAAGGGAGAGTCGAGTGGTCTAAGAATAAACAGCAGAAAGACAAAAATAATGCTCACAGGCCGCTCCACACAGCAGCGTATTATTCTACAGGAGACGCCAGTTGAAGTAGTGGAACAGTTCAACTACCTTGGCAGTATTGTCTCTGCAAACGGTGGTACGGATCTGGACGTTAAAAGTAGAATAAATAAAGCTCGTGCTGCCTTCGGTACTCTGTCCCCAATCTGGAAATCAAGTCAAATCTCCTTACGCACTAAGTTGAGATTCTTCGAATCCAATGTGAAATCCGTGCTGTTATATGCTTGTGAAACCTGGAAAGTCACGTCTACTATACTATATTTCGAAGAAAATGCAGGCTTTTGTGAATCGCTGTCTTCGCCACATCCTAAAGATTCGCTGGCCACAAATAATATCAAATGAGGAATTGTGGCGCAGGACAAGTCAAGAGCGGCTGGACGTTGACATAAGAAAGCGTAAATGGCGTTGGATTGGTCACACACTGAGGAAACCAAACGATGAAATTGCAAAGCAGTCCTTTGAATGGAATCCTCAGGGTGCACGGCGGGTTGGAAGACCAAGAACAACATGGAAATCAACTGTCTTAGCGGAAGCAGAATCCCAGAGAAAGACGTGGCCGCAGCTAAAGTACCTTGCAGCAGACCGTGAAGGATGGAGACGTTTTGTTGACGCCCTATGCCCCAGCCGGGGTAACAGGACACGATGATGATGAATCTTTCATATCCCCCCTCCCCAGCTCTTTGAAAGTGGCTTTTTAAAAAAACCAAAGTAGGTTTTCAATAAACTCTGAATGTAATGTAGTAGCTTGTGAAATTCTGCGTCGACACTATCTTTGAATTCTATTGATAAAAATATTTGTGTAACTTTTATTGGCTTTTCAATTTTTTTTTCCAAAACGACTTTTTCCCCTCCCCCCTTCGTGCAAGGGGAGGGGTGAAAGAAACACAATAATGTGGTCCTATGGTTTCAAGGGTGCTGAATCCAACGGCAGTTCTCGGGTCATCGTCCGACCCTTGGTTTTCGATTTATAAGCAAAATTTCGGGATTGTGGCAACCCTTCTCTTGTCCTTCTGACAGTGCTGCCACCTTGGCAACACTTCTTAAAAGTAAATTTAGGACATGGACTATTTCTATACTAAAGCTCAAACTGTCATGTCAAAATGAAAGGTTGGTCTCACTAACAGCCCCACTATACGTATACGTACATACATACTAAACACATAAATTCTAATTCTAATATTATAAACAAAGTTTAATTCAAATCTCAAATAATTTTTTTTTCTTTACAGGTAAACAATTTGAATTAATTGGAAAAATCATGACATTTCATTTGTGGCAAATGTAAGCTTTTATACTACTTTAATCAATAAAATAATGTAAATGGCTGCAAAACCTAAGGTTTGATACCATAGCTAAGAAAAATATTCAGCATATCTTGTAGCAGTTGGTAAGATTTAAGACCGTAAGGTCCATTTTAATCATGGTATCTTTGTCGTACATTAATATGAACGCGCTCAAATACAATTGAAAATATAAGTCTTCACATGAGTATCATTAGTGGTCGCGAACACTCTAAAGTTTTGAACGCTCTCATCGGAAACTTATTCAAAAAATTTCGAAACCAAATTTCACTCCTCCAAATCAATTTTTTTTTATACCTTACACACATATGTATAAAACTGACCAATTTTTGATTTTCTATTCAAAAGAAATAGTTCAAAATTTGTGGTTGGTGAAAAGTATTTGATGTTCGAGTTTTTGATGCAAAAAAAATAAATTTTACATTCAAAATAAAATATCGACGCAAAATCGAAAATTTATTGAATTAAAAAAAAAGAAAATATATCAATGTAACATACAAATTTTTTGCATTAAACAAATAATGTTAATGCAGGCCACAACAAGTTTGTATTAAAAAAGAACCTTAATGCAAGCCAACAAAAATTTGTTTTAAAAAAATGTTAATGCAAGTTCAAAACTAAAAAAAGTGCTAATGAAAGTATAAAATTTTCTATCCTACTCAAAAATATTTTCCAACCAACAAAAATCTAAATTTTAGTTCACAAAACTATTTATATTTTTTGAAAGTTTCTGTGTAAAAAAATGTATTGAAATCACTCATACCGTTTTGAAGATGATCGGAAATTAAAAAGATGGTTCTTTGAGAGGTACCATTAATAACCATTTTTTGAAAAGGTTTCCCACTTAAAGGAAGCCTTTACTAAAATTAATGTATTGATTTTTTTTAAGAAAAGTTGTCAAGCAGCTTATTTACGATTATGTAAAATTGCTACAAAAAAAATTTTATGGAAGGAACCGTTATTTTTGGATCTAAAAAAAATAAAAAACGTGTGGTCATAATCACCAAAAACCACTATGTACC